>CM042411.1:27368567-27421067 GCA_023634145.1 Thymallus thymallus | reverse complement strand
TGAAACTATGAGATCATCCCTCCCTCCCTCCCTCCTTCCCTCCTCCCTCCCTCCCTCCCTCCCTCCCCCTGAGCCAATTATATTCAGAGTGAGTTCTGAGTTCCTACCTGTGTTCCCTCTTTCCTGCTTGGGACAGATTCCTTTAGCGGGTGTCAGCCTCCTCTTCTCTTCTTCCTGCCCATGGGGGGTCACCTGCACCCCCACCTCCACCGCCCCTCCCCGCGCCAAGACTGGGGTTCCCCTCTCGCCCGGTTTGGAGAACCCCCCAGTGGTGTGGCCTCCCCCACTGCACAGCCGTCTCTTGTGCTCTATGAAGACTAGGATGTCTCCCAGAGGGAAGTTGGTCTGGCACCTCCCACAGGTCAAGAGGTCATGCTCCCCTGGCCCAAACGTCCTCGGAGTGGGAGTGGGGCTGGGAGTGGACGGCTCCGACGAGCGAGGTCCCACCCCCAACTCATGATTGGCCTCGGCTGTGGGCAGATGAAAGGGGGAGGAGAGAGGAGATGTCAATCATGATGTCATCATCGAACAGTTCTAGAACATGTTTCATCTAATCGTCTGCAGCACTAACTGTATAGTACAGAATTAAACACCAGACATAAAGACATCAAAATACTTTTTTACATATATGTTTTAGAAAACATTACCTGCAAAATGCCATATTTCCATACCACCCCAAAGAACCTGCTTAATGTTTAGCATACTCTCACCACACAAGCAGGCAGTTGTATTGCTGTAAACCTGCCGCAACAATTAAACCAACCAAACACTTCAGACCCTCAGTCTTATCTGGGAGCTGAGATGAGTGAGTGAAGGCGTGGCTGACACATTATGAGTAAAGCTATGAACCATCTCACAGCAGCCTATGGGTTTCCGGTGCAGCTCTCTGTTCTCTGCAATAGAACAGAGAGCTGCACCGGAAACCCATAGTGTGCGTGTGTGTGTATGTGTGTGAATACAGGTGTCTTCTCCTCAGAGAGATCTATAAAGAGAAGCCACTCCAAACACAGGTGACAGGAGGTCTCATTCTCTACACAGTTGACACGGTCATAAATAACCAGAAGTAATTCTCCCCTGGTTGTTTTACAGCTTAGTCCCATGGTGTAAATTCATTAAGGACGCTTCCTCTGCAACAATACCCTGATATAACCCGTAGGTTACGGTACATATCTTCTCCAGAGGGCCTGCAGGAAGCCTGAAGCTCCAGAGACTCTCAGGGCATTCTGTCTGAGAAGGGTACCCAGGGAGAGTTGTTGATGCCTGGCAGAGGAGAGTAGCAGAGCATGCCTCTTCCGTCTACCACCCGCATTTCCCTTCAGTCTCTCTCAGTACAAACATTCACGGGCACAGATCAGTGTGTGTGTGTTTGTCTAAATGCGTCTGAAATGGCAACCTATTCCCATAGGGCTCTGGTAGAAAAATAGTGTACTGAATAGGGAATAAGATGCCATTTGGGACGCAGACAGAGAGTTTCACATAGTTTCTTAGTTGCACGGAATCCTCCATTGTATCAGTCTTTTCAGTCCACTCCCTGACCTGCTGGCTGTTGCCCTGAAGTGATGCTATGACACGTTTTTCACACTGCATATTTCTCTTAAACGGTGTCTTGGAACAGGGCCAAGTAATTTCCATGTCATGAAAGAGGAAGACAAATATGTAGTTCTAACCTAGCTGGGACAGGATATCACCTAGCGGGTTTCAGTGTGTTTCAGTGTGGGCCTTGTGACCGTGTGTGTGTCTACTTAGCCCTGGCATCAAAGCCTCATCTCAGTTGCCAGGGACATTTAAGACGGGTGGCATGATTTGAAATGAACTTAATTCCTGACGTGACTGCGTCTATAAGCAGAGAGACAGCATCGAGAGAGAGAGAGAGAATCGAGAGAGCATCGAGAGAGCATCGAGAGAGAGAGAGCATAGAGAGAGAGAGAATAGAGAGAGAGAGAATAGAGAGAGAGAGAGAGAGAGAGAGAGAGAGAGAGAGAAATGGAATGAGCTCCAAAAGTATTGAGACAGTGACACATTTTTGGCTGTTTTGGCTCTGGCACTTTGGACTTTAAATGATGCAATACACTACTACGAGGTTAAAGTGCAGACTGTCAACTTTACATTGAAGGTATTTTCATCCATATTGGGTGAACCGTTTTGAAATTACAGCTCTTTTTGTGAACAGTCCACCACTTTTAGGGGACCAAATGTATTGGGACAAATGTACTTATATGTGTAAAGAAAGTATACCCAAACACGCTTCAGCCCAGCTTAAACTCAAAATGGGGAAATCATGTGCTCGTCCCAGGAAAAACATTCCTTATCCCAGGATACATCAGCTGGTGACTATCATTCCTTACCCCAGGATACATCAGCTGGTGACTATCATTCCTTACCCCAGGATACATCAGCTGGTGACTATCATTCCTTACCCCATGATACTTCAGCTGGTGACTATCATTCCTTACCCCAGGATACATCAGCTGGTGACTATCATTCCTTACCCCAGGATACTTCAGCTGGTGACTATCATTCCTTACCCCAGGATACATCAGCTGGTGACTATCATTCCTTACCCCAGGATACATCAGCTGGTGACTATCATTCCTTACCCCAGGATACATCAACTGGTGACTATCATTCCTTACCCCAGGATACATCAGCTGGTGACTATCATTCCTTACCCCAGGATACATCAGCTGGTGACTATCATTCCTTACCCCAGGATACATCAGCTGGTGACTATCATTCCTTACCCCAGGATACTTCAGCTGGTGACTATCATTCCTTACCCCAGGATACATCAGCTGGTGACTATCATTCCTTACCCCAGGATACTTCAGCTGGTGACTATCATTCCTTACCCCAGGATACTTCAGCTGGTGACTATCATTCCTTACCCCAGGATACATCAGCTGGTGACTATCATTCCTTACCCCAGGATACATCAGCTGGTGACTATCATTCCTTACCCCAGGATACTTCAGCTGGTGACTATCATTCCTTACCCCAGGATACTTCAGCTGGTGACTATCATTCCTTACCCCAGGATACATCAGCTGGTGACTATCATTCCTTACCCCAGGATACATCAGCTGGTGACTATCATTCCTTACCCCAGGATACTTCAGCTGGTGACTATCATTCCTTACCCCAGGATACATCAGCTGGTGACTATCATTCCTTACCCCAGGATACATCAGCTGGTGACTATCATTCCTTACCCCAGGATACATCAGCTGGTGACTATCATTCCTTACCCCAGGATACATCAGCTGGTGACTATCATTCCTTACCCCAGGATACTTCAGCTGGTGACTATCATTCCTTACCCCAGGATACATCAGCTGGTGACTATCATTCCTTACCCCAGGATACATCAGCTGGTGACTATCATTCCTTACCCCAGGATACATCAGCTGGTGACTATCATTCCTTACCCCAGGATACATCAGCTGGTGACTATCATTCCTTACCCCAGGATACTTCAGCTGGTGACTATCATTCCTTACCCCAGGATACTTCAGCTGGTGACTATCATTCCTTACCCCAGGATACATCAGCTGGTGACTATCATTCCTTACCCCAGGATACATCAGCTGGTGACTATCATTCCTTACCCCAGGATACATCAGCTGGTGACTATCATTCCTTACCCCAGGATACTTCAACTGGTGACTATCATTCCTTACCCCAGGATACATCAGCTGGTGACTATCATTCCTTACCCCAGGATACTTCAGCTGGTGACTATCATTCCTTACCCCAGGATACATCAGCTGGTGACTATCATTCCTTACCCCAGGATACTTCAGCTGGTGACTATCATTCCTTACCCCAGGATACATCAGCTGGTGACTATCATTCCTTACCCCAGGATACATCAGCTGGTGACTATCATTCCTTACCCCAGGATACATCAGCTGGTGACTATCATTCCTTACCCCAGGATACATCAGCTGGTGACTATCATTCCTTACCCCAGGATACATCAGCTGGTGACTATCATTCCTTACCCCAGGATACATCAGCTGGTGACTATCATTCCTTACCCCAGGATACATCAGCTGGTGACTATCATTCCTTACCCCAGGATACATCAGCTGGTGACTATCATTCCTTACCCCAGGATACTTCAGCTGGTGACTATCATTCCTTACCCCAGGATACATCAGCTGGTGACTATCATTCCTTACCCCAGGATACATCAGCTGGTGACTATCATTCCTTACCCCAGGATACATCAGCTGGTGACTATCATTCCTTACCCCAGGATACTTCAGCTGGTGACTATCATTCCTTACCCCAGGATACATCAGCTGGTGACTATCATTCCTTACCCCAGGATACATCAGCTGGTGACTATCATTCCTTACCCCAGGATACTTCAACTGGTGACTATCATTCCTTACCCCAGGATACTTCAGCTGGTGACTATCATTCCTTACCCCAGGATACATCAGCTGGTGACTATCATTCCTTACCCCAGGATACTTCAACTGGTGACTATCATTCCTTACCCCAGGATACTTCAGCTGGTGACTATCATTCCTTACCCCAGGATACATCAGCTGGTGACTATCATTCCTTACCCCAGGATACTTCAACTGGTGACTATCATTCCTTACCCCAGGATACTTCAGCTGGTGACTATCATTCCTTACCCCAGGATACATCAGCTGGTGACTATCATTCCTTACCCCAGGATACTTCAGCTGGTGACTATCATTCCTTACCCCAGGATACTTCAGCTGGTGACTATCATTCCTTATCCCAGGATACATCAGCTGGTGACTATCATTCCTTACCCCAGGATACTTCAGCTGGTGACTATCATTCCTTACCCCAGGATACATCAGCTGGTGACTATCATTCCTTACCCCAGGATACTTCAACTGGTGACTATCATTCCTTACCCCAGGATACTTCAGCTGGTGACTATCATTCCTTACCCCAGGATACATCAGCTGGTGACTATCATTCCTTACCCCAGGATACTTCAACTGGTGACTATCATTCCTTACCCCAGGATACTTCAGCTGGTGACTATCATTCCTTACCCCAGGATACATCAGCTGGTGACTATCATTCCTTACCCCAGGATACTTCAACTGGTGACTATCATTCCTTACCCCAGGATACTTCAGCTGGTGACTATCATTCCTTACCCCAGGATACATCAGCTGGTGACTATCATTCCTTACCCCAGGATACATCAGCTGGTGACTATCATTCCTTACCCCAGGATACTTCAGCTGGTGACTATCATTCCTTACCCCAGGATACTTCAGCTGGTAACTATCAGGGAGAATAAAGAGAAAGAAGCACTCTACATTCCAGACTCCTCCCCATACATTCCAGACTCCTCCCCATACATTCCAGACTCCTCCCCATACATTCCATACTAAAAAAGATGAGAACGAGGGAGCACGAGACAGAGAGAGAGAGGGTGGGGAGACAGATTCCAACATCTGTCAAATGTACTACTTCCCCAAAAAACTACTCCTCTTCCAAATATGGTCTTTTACAGTTAAAGTTCAACAAATGTGTTTGTTAACCCAGGGAGGGTTGAGTAATATGTCTGTAACTTTCTCAGTCATCAATATTCATAATTCATTTAGGATTATCCACTTTAACTTCATAGTTGTTGTATCGTTTAAAATTCAAAGCGCTGGAGTACAGAGCCAAAACAGAGAGAAGAGAGAGAGAGAGAGAGAGAGAGCGAGCGAGAGACAGAGAGAGAGAGAGAGAGAGAGAAGGAAGAGAGAGATAGAGGGCTGGGTAAAAAGAGAAAGCGAGAGCAGAACAGATAGAGTGGAGGGTTGAGTAACATGTTCCAGGGGTTAGGATTGTAAATTAGCAGGCTTTGGCACCGTCACAATGCCACAGAAATATCAGCCAGCCGCTCTCTCACTCTGTTGGACATCTTCTAACCACACCCTTTCCTAATCTACTCATCATCCACCCTCCAGGTCAAGAGAGAGGGACACACAAAGTCCACATTTCTTTTCATAATGCAGAACGAAGTATGTGTAGAAACAACAGAACAGACTTCACAGCTGCAGTTATACTGTCAAACATGGAACCTATTATGAGGGTTTGACTTGATAAGGTTGAAACCAAGCTAAAGTAACTAAATCCAGTAACTAAATCCAGTAACTAAATTAAATCCAGTAACTAAATCCAGTAATTAAATCCAGTAACTAAATCAAATCCAGTAAGTAAATTAAATCCAGTAACTAAATCCAGTAACTAAATCCAGTAACTAAATCCAGTAACTAAATCCAGTAAGTAAATCTCACCCATCATCACTTTCCTATTTATGTGAAGATGCAGCAGTTAATCAGACAATGACTACGCCACAGGAATGTAAGCTAGGTGGCATTCGCCTCCTGGGAACATTTTGATATCCTCTCTGGTTGAGCAACTATCATCATAGTTAAGCAACTATCAGAAGTTTAACGAGATGAGCTGGGTCTAGTGCTTATAATTGCACACACACACACACACACACACACACACACACACACACACACACACACACCATAACGTTTCGCAAAGTGATTGGCAGTCTTATCAGCTAAAGTTACTTTGCTGACAGACTTACACCACCCCCTATCAGTTTGAGGAAGACTGTACTGTGTCCTCGTACAAAAAGTAGCAGAGGGCCAATAACTGTATTTAAATACACATTCTCAAATAATCATGTATTTCTATGTTTGTATTTATTAGGGATCCCCATTAGTTCTACCAAGGCAGCAGCCACTCTCTTCCACATTAAGGCTGACTGAGTAAGTCCAGAGGCATGTGTCTAACAGCTAGAATGAGTTCAGGCCTGTCATACTCCCACTTTCCTTTGGACACTGGGGGGGGGGGGGGGGGGGGGGGTTGGGTGTGGTTGCTGTCTTCAAAATAAATTACACAATTGCCACCAACGATACACACTGATGGTTGTGATCAAAAATGTAAATGACAAGCGATCCTGTTGAGTTTTCTCCAGTGTGAGAGCCAAGGCTATAGCTGCTGTTACAGTGTGTGTTGTGCAAGGATAAGGGACTGAGCTGTGTGTGTGTGTGTGTGTGTGTGTGTGTGTGTTTCATTATCTTATCCTCATATAATCCATCTCAGCGACATCTCCTATCATAAATCTACATCCTTTATTCACAACATAAGTGATAAATTAGGTTCATGTCAGTAACGTTGAGAAGATGCCATTAAAGACATTTCTCTGTTTTCTGTTTAGGTTACTTAACTTGAGAAACATTTATTTCATCATAAAAATAATGAAAAGGTTGCATTTTCTAAGATGTAATTTCATGATATACTTAATTCATCTTAAATAAATTATCCATTCTCTGAAATTAGCCTTTTAGAACATTGTTTGTATCATTTCGAAGCCTCTCACAGCCTCTCACAGCCTCTCGGTAGGTTTCAAGTGAGAATAATGCAGGTCTGATGCATATAAAAGGAATTTCTTGCCTACATCCATATTTTAACCTTTCATTATTTTTAGATTTTTTTTCTCTCGACATGGTCAAATAACTCAAGCACAGATCGGTAACTTTTTGTTTGGAATTCGGCACACAGAAACTACAGGCCATGAGTATTGCGATCAAAATAATGGCACTGATTGGCCTATAGGTGGCGCTGTTATAAGCAGTCTCACTTAAACCCTCATATCCGCCACACCGTCTGACCTAGAGACTTCAAACTAGTATATAGGTGTCTTTGCTCATGCTAAACAAATTTGCCTTAAGGACCCATAAGATACATTCGGATAGATTTTCCTACATCTTGGAAATTTTGGAAAACCTTTGAAAAAACGTATTCTCATTAACCATGAGTACAAATAACCCCATATTGGGTATGTAGACCCATGGTAATCTCTTAACTTAGTTTGACTTTACGTGTCCATTGAAATCCTTTTTAAATCCACTACACGTTCATTATTGATATCTTAAACAATAAGCAAACCATAAGAATTTCACTATTCTGACCATGTAACGATAATGCTTAAAAATAATCATTAAAAAAATCTTTGATGGACTAGAAATCAGATTCACCCCAAATGTGGTCTTTGGACTAATCACAATAGTTGATGTATTTAAAGATTACCACACTATACACTAACATATGCGAATATATGCTACAATATGCTAAATATACTTCAAAAATCTTCTTCACATGAACAATAGGACCAAATGACACCTAATGTGGAATGTATGTCTTAAATTAGTTTGAGAGAAGTTATTGACCAATCAAAAATCAGATTTTACGTGTCCATTTAAATCCATGTAAATCCACTGCACAGTATCGTTTCACACACACACACACACACACACACACGTTCCTATTCTAGATGTACACAGATACTGCATTAACATAAACTAACTCCACCTCAGGTAGCAACTACAGTGGTCAAACATCCTCATACTCGATGTCTATGTTCCATAGGAAATCTGCTGAGATAAGGATATCCTTCATGTGCTTCTTTTGAATAAAACACACAGGATGCTGTGTGTACATAGGCTCTCCACCTATAACAGCAAATACTGAGTATGAACATCCTTGATCAGATACCGTGAAGTGAGGATCCTAACATCATGAGGGGGGGCACAAAACATCACTGACCCGCTCTCACACATTGCAATAGAAAACATGAGTTACATCTCTAACTGGGAAGCTCAATGTTCCACAAAAAAAACTATAATTTCCAAGAAAGTGAAAAGTCAATCTAGTCTTTAAACTGTCAGACAGAATTGCCATATACACTGAGTGTACAAAACATTGCTCTTTCCATGACATAGACTGACCAGGTGAATCCAGGTGAAAGCTATGATCCCTTATTGATGTCACCTGTTAAATCCTCTTCAATCAGTGTAGATTAAGGGGAAGAGACCGGTTAAAGAAGAAGCCTTGAGACAATAAAGACAAAAGATTTAAGTGGCTTTGAACAGGGTATGGTAGTTGACGCACCTGTTTGAGTGTGCCAAGAACTGCAACGCTGCTGGCTTTTTCATGCTCAACAGTTTCCCACGTGTATCAAGAATGGTTCATCACCAAAAGGACATCCAGACAACTTGACAGAACAGTGAGAAGCATTGGAGTCAACATGGGCCAGCATCCCTGTGAAAGACTTTGGACACCTTGTAGAGTTTGTGCACTGACTAATTGAGACTGTTCTGAGGGCAAAAGGGGGTGCAACTCAATATTAGGAAGATGTTCCTAATTTTTTTGTACACTCAGGGTATACATGAAAGCTTTGGGGCTCTTACAGTTTATGTCTCTGTAGAAATTATTTGTATGTATTAATGTACGGTACACTGCACACCTGTCCATATGGATGAGCAGGTCTGAGAGAGAGAGAGTACACTCTGCATTTACAGCCAGT
Source organism: Thymallus thymallus (assembly GCA_023634145.1). Taxonomy (NCBI): domain Eukaryota; kingdom Metazoa; phylum Chordata; class Actinopteri; order Salmoniformes; family Salmonidae; genus Thymallus; species Thymallus thymallus. The sequence continues at coordinate 27,411,691 of CM042411.1, read as the reverse complement.
CAGAACGTCCAGAAATATGCTGATATTCTGGTTATCTTCTATTCTTCCCAACGTGAGCATGACCTGTAGGCCCATCGCTGCAGGCTAATTAGCTTGGTTGAGCAAGTCTTCAAACAGACATCATGTGCACAGCCAAGATATTTTGTTGACTCACTTTAAAACTGGCAGTTTAGTTCACGCCTTCTTACACCTGAATTCCTAATTTAGCAGTGTTGGGAAATCTACTTTATCAATATAGTTTACCAAACAACTAGTTACTTAAAATTAAAGGAAGTTAAGCTACACTAAAGCTACCCTCAAGGAAAATATAGTATCGTATCTAAATCTCTGAAATGTCATAGTCTAAAAATTGTAAGAAAAGATCACTCTGAAATGTCATAGACTACAATTTGTAAGAACAGATCACCCTGAAATGCCATAGATTACAATTTGTAAGAACAGATCACCCTGAAATGCCATAGACTACAATTTGTATGAACAGATCACCCTGAAATGCCATAGATTACAATTTGTATGAACAGATCACTCTGGAGTCAGAATGTGCAATTAAGCCTTTGCTCATGCTAAACAAACTTGCCTTAAGGACCCATAAGATACATCAGGATAGATTTTCCTCCATCTTGGAAATTTTGGAAAACCTTTGAAAAAACGTATTCTCATTAACCATGAGTACAAATAACCCCATATTGGGTATGTAGACCCATGGTAACTATATGGGGTTATTTGACTTTACGTGTCCATTGAAATCATTTTTAAATCCACTACACGTTCATTATTGATATCTTAAACAATAAGCAAACCATAAGAATTTCACTATTCTATCTATGTAACGATAATGCTTAAAAATAATCATTAAAAAAATCTTTGATGGACTAGAAATCAGATTCACCCCAAATGTGGTCTTTGGACTAATCACAATAGTTGATGTATTTAAAGATTGCCACACTATACACTAACATATGCGAATATATGCTACAATATGCTAAATATACTTCATAAATCTTCTTCACATGAACCATAGGACCAAATGTGAAATGTATGTCTTAATTTAGTTTGAGAAAAGTTATTGACAAACAAAAATCAGATTTTACATGTCCATTTAAATCCTGGTAAATCCACTCCACAGTGGCCTATCGACTTGACACTGGTCATCGGTATCATGGACGTCCCTAAGATTAACCACACTGAATTTGGTATTGATATCTCAAAAAACAAGGAAAATGTAACCTTATCAGTCCCGAGATCTCAGCAAAAATCGTCTTTTCATTTATCTGGCGTTCATTTATCTGCATGTCCAGCCCTTATATTTAGCCTCACAATGAAGTGTTTTACCATGTTTTTTTTAGGACAACCAGGGCTACAAGTAGAACACCAAACAATTTGACATAAACAGTTGCATTCATGAGTTTATTGACAAATGTACATATAATAAATAAGGTCTGCAAAAACCTGATAAAAATAATGAATTTCTATGAATTTGAATACATTTAAATAAATGTATATGAATTTATATGAATTTGAATTAATTTAAATAAATGTATATGCATTTAAATGAATGCTGTAGGTACATAAATTGTTTGCTCACTGGGAAATTAATATGCAAGTAGTCAGTGACAACTGTGTGGAGTTTGTGACAGAAACTATGTGAACTTATTCAAACTTGTTGCAGTATTATAGACACTATGTCCTGGGAACCCCTTACCTTCTTACGACTCTTGTAAGCATCATAGAGCGAAACATGTTCACGTTCATGAGAGTCTCAGATTTTCATAGATAGCTTTTCTTAGTTTGTAGCTCAAACCATTTGGACTCTACAGAATTGTATGAATAAAAGACCCGGCCCTGGGCCACTTCGGTTTCCACCCTTGTCTCACAAACACTGCTGTACCTCAGACCCTGTTAATCACACAGACTAATGGTTGGTATCTACTGATTTTTTTTTTAATCACAAAGCCAGAGACAATCTGTACAAAAACAAAGTGGTTAGAAGTCCAAAACGCACTGGCGATAGAGTGGGACTCATTGGGTTAACAACTCATTTTTGCATATGTAACGCTAACGCTCAAAATCATCTGCAATCATCTTCTCCTCATGAACCATACGTCAGATTCACTACAGATTTTGGATTTCGACTCATTACATTAGTCTTTAATGATTTTGAGAAACAATTGTTGCTGCATTTAAACATGTCCACACTGTACCTATAGATATACGTCAGTACATGTACTAATGCTAAAAATACATCTTCTCATTAATCATAATTCCGATTGACTCCAGATTTGGTATATATGGACTCAATGAACCAGCCAATGAATTTGAGAATTATTAGTTGCTGCATTCAAAGTCAGACACTCTACACCACTAGATGGCACCATCTCACACCAGGGCTATAAGACCTGAACCAATGGACATTTGGTATGTAAACCTTATGTATATGTCCTTAGAAGCTGTGTGAATATAAAGTCACTGCAACCTTAGATGGCTGCACCAGATCAGTTGGTGGCACTATAGATGTTATTTGCACAAGTGGCACCATAAGATACAAGAGCAATAACTATTGATCAAGTGGACTTTGTCTCGTGCAATGAAATATTGTTCAAATAATGCTGAAAATATTTCACTAATCTTAAAATAAATTGACTCCAGGATTGGTATATAAACTCAACGCATTAAGTAATTACTTTAAGAATGATTACCTGCTGCATTCAAACATAACCAACCTACAGCACTAGACTAAACTTCACTTGCATCCTCCTTGTGGTATTAAGAGATAAACATGGTAATGTTTCACTGATTGCACATAAAGGAAGATAGTTCCTGCATGATAGAGTGCTTGCTTTGTTATTCAACTGATCTTGTCCTTTCTGTCATCCTGTGAACCCCGTTCATTGCTGCTCACGGCTATATTTTCTACTCTTTTTGAAAAAAAAGTAGTTTGTAGTTCCAGTAGTTAGCTACACCACTACATGGCAAAAACGTAATTAACATTTGAATTTAGTTCAACTACTCCCCAACTCAGTCTCTCTCAGTGTCTCTCTCTCTCTCAGTGTCTCTCTCTCTGTGTCTCTCTCTCTCTCTCAGTGTCTCTCTCTCTCTCTCAGTGTCTCTCTCTCTCTCTCAGTGTCTCTCTCTCTCTCTCAGTGTCTCTCTCTCTCTCTCAGTGTCTCTCTCTCTCTCTCTCTCAGTGTCTCTCTCTCTCTCTCTCTCAGTGTCTCTCTCTCTCTCTCTCTCTCTCAGTGTCTCTCTCTCTCTCTCTCTCAGTGTCTCTCTCTCTCTCTCTCAGTGTCTCTCTCTCTCTCTCTCAGTGTCTCTCTCTCTCTCTCTCAGTGTCTCTCTCAGTGTCTCTCTCTCTCTCTCAGTGTGTCTCTCTCTCTCAGTGTGTCTCTCTCTCTCTCTCAGTGTGTCTCTCTCTCTCTCTCAGTGTGTCTCTCTCTCTCTCAGTGTGTCTCTCTCTCTCTCAGTGTGTCTCTCTCTCTCTCTCTCAGTGTCTCTCTCTCTCTCTCTCAGTGTCTCTCTCACTCTCTCTCAGTGTCTCTCTCACTCTCTCTGTGTCTCTCTCACTCTCTCTCAGTGTCTCTCTCACTCTCTCTCAGTGTCTCTCTCACTCTCTCTCAGTGTCTCTCTCACTCTCTCTGTGTCTCTCTCAGTGTCTCTCTCTCTCTCAGTGTCTCTCTCTCTCTCGCTCTCTCAGTGTCTCTCTCTCTCTCGCTCTCTCAGTGTCTCTCTCTCTCTCTCTCTCTCTCTCTCTCAGTGTCTCTCTCTCTCTCTCTCTCTCAGTGTCTCTCTCTCTCTCTCCCTCTCCCTCCCAGATGGATGTATTGCCTCCAGGGCTAACCTAGGGGATATGGCGTGATACAATGCAGCTCGCCCAGTATCGGTTTACATACATATGAGCAGACTACGTGTTTGGCTATACTGGGCCTATACTGCAAATACAGGCATGGACACATGCAAAAACACACAAAACCTCACACATGACTACACACATGCAATGCATATTTACACAAGCAGACACAGGTAGACAGACTTAGGGACAGGTGGGGAGACAGACGGTAGATGGACGCACACACATACATACTAAATGCTCTTTCTCTCTCTCTCTCTGTCTTTCTCACTCTCCTAGTTTATAGTACAATTTAAAAAAAGAAAATCTGAGAATATTTGTATAGTATTTAACATTAAAGTTTAATAATTTAAATCCTCTGGCTAAACGTCAGGATAGTAACTGTTCTGTCCTTCCCAGTCCTTTCAGATATTTGCTATAGATAACTAGGTTGTCGTTAAAAAAATGTAAAATGCATTTTCTAACTTTTTTGAAATATATTTGGACACGGTTCGTTCCTTAGCTCGCTAAGCAAATGAGCCGTAAGTGTGTAGATGAGGAGTTATCATAGTGCTGGAAAGTCCCCTGAGCCCTGTGTGATGTTACAAGCTGCATCCCGGGGCTGTTGATGAACTTAAAAATCAGACCTGCCTCACCTGTCCATCATCCTCACCCATTCTTCAACTGAAAAACAGTGGGGTGATTTTTGTGGGACCGAAAAATAACACCCTTTACTGCATCTAACCTACAATGCAGTTGTATCTCTTACAAAACCATTACATCTCCCATCCTTTCAGTAATAAATGCCAATAAGCCTGTACCTATTTCAGTTCTACTCATGAGCACATTATATCCATACTTTGGGATGGGGATTGCTGTGAACGACACCTGATGAAAAATACCTGTAATAAAAAAAACTCCTGTCCTAGTCCTGCATCAACTGACCAGGTCGCTGATTTAACTGACACCACTTTAGACTCCTTTCACTCTCACCTGCTATGAAGAGAGAATCACAACACTTGAATTAGATTTCTCAGACCTATAGACAACACATGGCTACTGCTGTATGATAGCCGACAGTGGAAACCAGCCAGCCGCAGCAAGCAGGGATCCCAGCACATCAGAGGAGGCTGCATGCCTAGGCTAGGCTACAGCAATATTACAAGTCACATCAGCACACAAGGTCACACCACAACTGATGATAACAGGATCTATAATAAGAATGTAGGCCTTCCTTTGTCTTGGGGAAATTTGAAAAAGCCTTGTGGCATGCAAAATACCTTTGGTTAAAAATAAATTGTTTAAAATGAATCCTTCAAGCTGTTATGATTATACTAGCTTTTTAAAATTATTACTTGGTATTGATATATGGGGTTGAGGATTTAAACACTGAAAGATTAAAAAGTAATGATAGAATAAAAAGAAGATTAATAGGGGTAATAAAATAGGGGTTCAATCCAGTAAAAAGGGTCCAGAGTAAATGATTAGTCTAGATATTAAATGGTGGTGTATAGGACAGAATGTGCCTAACCCTGCTCAACACGAAACAGATTTGGCAAAGATTACATCATAGACCTCTGTTATGAATTAGCTAGATTAGGCCACTATGAAATTGGATTTAAGAACGGGAGAGAGCGCTGGGAAAACTCTGGATTGATTTAATTGATTTAACATGTGATTATCTGGCGTTTTTCAATCATATGCCCACAAAAAATCTTCAATCAGATGTAATCTATAACATAATGGGTCGGCCAGGGAAATTCACATCGATAAACTACTGATGATTACGGCATTAAATGAAGGCCTGTCTATCCGAATCCACCAGCCTGGAATCCTCCACGAAGATCAAATAGTTTTCAAGCATGTTGGTGACCTTGGTGGTACTTTAGATACCCAGTCCTTTTCCAGTATAAACTGAACAACATCTAACTCTTTACAACCTTGATCCACATGCCCTTCTTCTCTCCCAATAACTTGGTATCCAGACTTGGCCTTTCGCTAATAAAGTGCAGGTCTACAACGCACAACATACAGATCATATCATCTGCTGCAGCAGCTCCGGCCAAAAGAAAGAAACGATTAGACTGCGTCGAATAATTATAGAATAAATATGCACCTGCATTGTCACACCTGACATAAATATTTTTAATATAGCAGAAAATGATATAGGCAATACTAATGAATGGGTTAAATTGAATAAATGAGCTCATGGAAATCATGACTGAACATGAAGATAGCACATTTCATTTTTCTGCGAAGGCTTCCAAGCAAACTGGATGGCATGTTATTTATCCTCGCGCACAGTAGCCTATGAGTGTCACATGTTTTCTCAACAAATTGTACTTTAAAACACAAGTGCGATTTTGGTTAATTAATTTCAATAACACAATGCCTAATAGACACTTGACAGTTACGCACAGGGACAGAAATGTAAGATTCACCAATAGGCTATTAGAATTAATAAATACATTATCTTTACATTTGGAATTGTACAATTAAATAGTGTGTTTTTGTTGCACAATTATTTTGGTTTAAATATTAATTAATTATTGGTTAAATATGCACGAAACCTATAAAGGCGTTATAACCATGAATGCACATTCGGTTTTTCAGGACATCAGTGGGCCCTTACAAAGAAAGTTATTCTGGACTTCTGATTTTTCAGGTTCTTGTAGAGTACTTAAAAAAAAAAAAAATCAGACCATTCCATCCCTATTGCAAATATAAAAATGTGGTTTGCAATTAAACATAAAATAGCTATGCTATTGAATAAGATACTCGTTTAAAATGTATCTTGCTTGCTCCAGTATCACACTGTAAACATGTGGGCTAGGCCTAAACTCATCCTAATAATTGCGCGTGATAATGGTCATGTAATCTGGTATATTATATTTAAAAAGTCCCATATTTAGGTTATTATTAATATATTTTTAAGGTGATCATACTTACGTCGTATTGTTTCTCTTTGCGACAGTGATAGGTGCTGAGGGTTCCCCTGCTTGCGACGGGACATTGCCCCTGCATCTACTCTGGCATCGCCCGGAGACCTGCGCTTGGGGTTGGCTTGCTTCGTGATGCTCCTCCGATGGTCTGGTGCCTGGTAAACTTTTTCAAATTGCTTCCAAATCAGACGACTTACAGAAAGCTACTGTAAGTGTAAATGAGCCTACTGTGTTTTTATTGTGGTTGTTGAAAGGCGGGTAAAAACCGTTGGTCAACTGTCAAGTTCTCTTATCGCAGAATCACTCACCCTTAACGCAACACCTGGAATGGCCAAAGGAAGCTTTAGGCTACAATAGAAACATGCAGGTACTTGTAAATATTTATGTAAGGTTATGTTTTGTTAATAACAGCAACGGACATTGTAATAATTGGAGAGAATAAATATAATTTCAATTGCGACGAGATTCCCTCTTCCGCAGCGCGTTGACAACTGGGGTAGTTTACGGTGCATGCCGCTATTCGCCCGATGGGTCAATATTCGATTCAACTGTCACCTCTTCTTCTCCTCAAGTCTTTTCTTAAATCATTAAAACGAATTAGCTACTAATTTACATGATGTGAGCTTTGGCACCATTCAGTCCTCGCGGCGCGCGTCTTGGCAGCGGTGAACGGAATGGCATGGAACTCTCCCCGCTCTAGGAGTTGAGGGGGGGACAGAGACAACAGCCAGTTACAGCCAGACACCTCCTCTTTCTCTCATTCCAACCAGCCGAGGTCCAGTGTTTCCGTCTTGTTGCTTTGGGAGGACCCCGCGTGTGTGTGTGGCTGGGGTTTCCTCCGTACAATGGGATAAGAATTCAAGTTCAAGTGCGGACGTGACGTTGCGTCCACGTTGAGAGAGACATTAGTGGGACTTGGGGGGCAGTGGGGGCGACTAGCGGTGATTCTCGTGCCCATTGGCTTACCTGGAGTGCGCGCGTTTGGCGCGTGTGGGAAGGAATCAAACGGACACCGAGAGGAAGGAAACCAAAGCAACCCGTGCACATGCAGCGCAGAAAAACCGTTCCAAATCGGGTTCAGATCATGTAACAGATTTCAAGGTGGATTTTGAAAAAGCTTTAAACTGTCATTAAGGATACTTTGAGTCTGAGTCATTTGAAGACTGGGGTTATGCGTTAATAGGCTACCGAAATTCGCTTTGCATAAAATGCTATTTCAATTTTTCTTTATGATTATGATTATCACCAATGCAGTGTTTCAGTTGTTTATCATTTTGCTAATATGTAAAATTATACACGAAGGCCTACATAAAAAATGCTGTGCCAAAAATAACATTAGGCTCTAATTAATTGAGGCGTTAATGCAATAACACGTTGTTGTGAGGACAATATATTTTAATTTTGTGCATTATACCAACTCAGACATTTAGGCCAATAATGATTCTTGAATTAATTGAGGTAGCAAACATTTCATATTTAAAACAAGAAACATTTATGGGAAAGCAGTCCATTGTTACATGTTTTGCAATAGACAGGGAGATCTCCCCCGTGTTTGTCTGTGTCCTACATATTAATCTCCACCTTGTTGTGAAGCAACAGTACCCTCTGTTGGCATGACGCCGTTAGGCTAACCGCCTCCTCTAGCATTTCCCCTGTGGCTGTATGTTCGTTCATTGGGTTTCATTGTACAACATGTGCATTATTTGCGAGTCTCAGAACAGTTGATCTCTCAACTGTCACATTTCTTCACATAATTTCTCCTTTAAAATTTGCCATAACAGTGATTTCTATATCAACATAAAGAATTTCGATTTGGACAGGATGATCATCTCAGTCAAGTACGATTCAAAAGGGTAAGAGGGAAGAGCCTACTTGAGGAAAAAAAAACTTTAATATCATCAAAGTTCTGGTCATAATAAACTGGATGATGAAACTAAATTACCTGCTTGCGAGACATACTGTATAAAAGGTAAATACCAGATTCCAATTATTCCAGACTGTTTGTAATATTCTTTTAGATCAACTCATGCACTTAAATAGATAAGTACTTCAAGAATGTAGATTTCCTAGGACCTCACCTTTGACTATCCAGTCATGCCCCAATTAGTGTAAAAGATAAGCATCTTATACGTAATGAAGTATCATTTAAGTACTGTAGCTTACTAATTACTGTATTGTTCACTATGAATGAGGACATTTTAGTGACTGCAAAATGTAGTATGATGAAAATAAAATGAACTTCATGTGAACGCAATTTCCATTTAGGATCAACCGAGGCAATGGTATACAGCATTTATTATAGTCTGCTATGAATATTATATGAAAGTACATTTTAAGAGCATTAGAAGTATGATTGCTTGAGGCCAGGCCTATGGGACGTTCGGGACAGTCATTATTTATATAAATGAAATGTCATATCAGCTCTGTCTCAAATCGACATAACCTCAGAAGGCCCTAACATAGACACGGTGTACATAAATCTAATAGGGACAAGCGTTAGATTGCACAGCGTTTGACAAGAGGGCGTTGTACACAGTGACTGGTATCTATATATACACACACACACACACACACACACACACACACACACACACACACGTTTGTACTTTTATTTGACCTTTATTTTAACAGGCAGGTCGATTAAGAACAGATTCTCATTTACAACGATGGCTTTTTCATCCTCGGTTTAACCATTTCTATAGCTATTATTATTTTCTCCCACTCCGTTACTGATCCCCTACGCCCCCCATCCCCCCGTTTAGCACTGTTACTTGATCATTCTACAGAGTTTCATAACTCTGTTAATTTTCTATTGTTAACCGTTGTTGTTCTTCTCCTCATGTAACTCGTGCTTTGGCGTTATGTATCAATACATCATGCCGGTTAAGGAAATGTGAATTTAAATTGAATTGATAGATAGAGAGACAGAGAGAAAGAGACAGACAGAAAGAGAGAGATAGAGAGAGAGACAGACAGAGACATATACTGTATATATACACACTACCGTTAAAAAGTTTGGGGTCACTTAGAAATGTCTTGTTTTTGAAAGAAAAGCACATTTTTAGTCCATTAAAATAACATCAAATTGATCAGAAATACAGTGTAGACATTGTTAATGTTGTAAATTACTATTGTAGCTGGAAATGGCTAGTTTTTAATGGAATATCTACATAGGCGTACAGAGGCGCATTATCAGCAACCATCACTCCTGTGTTACAATGGCACGTTGTGTTAGCTAATCCAGGTTTATCATTTTAAAAAGGCTAATTGATCATTAGAAAACCTTTTTGCAATTATGTTAGCACAGCTGAAAACTGTTGTGCTGATTAAAGAAGCAATAAAACTGGCCTTCTTTAGACTAGTTGAGTATCGGGAGAATCAGCATTTGTGGGTTCGATTACAGGCTCAAAATAGCCAGAAACAAAGAACTTTGTGAAACTCATCAGTCTATTCTTGTTCTGAGAAATGAAGGCTATTCCATGCGAGAAATTGCCAAGAAACTGAAGATCTCGTACAACTCTGTATACTACTCCCTTAACAGAACAGCGCAAACTGGTTCTAACCAGAATAGAAAGAGGAATGGGAGGCCCCGGTGCACAACTGAGCAAGAGGACAAGTACATTAGAGTGTCTAGTTTGAGAAACAGACGCCTCACAAGTCCTCAACTGGCAGCTTCATTAAAAAGTATCCGCAAAACACTAGTGTCAACGTCAACAGTGAAGAGGCAACTCCGGGATGCTGGCCTTCTGGGCAGAGTTCTCAGACATATCTCAGACTGGCTAATAAATAGAAAAAATTAATGTGGGCAAAAGAACACAGACACTGGACAGAGAAAGATTGGAAAAACATGTTATGGACAGACAAATCTAAGTTTGAGGTGTTCGGATCACAAAGAAGAACATTTGTGAGACGCAGACCAAATGAAAAGATGCTGGAAGAGTGCTTGACGCCATCTGTCAAGCATGGTGGATGCAATGTGATGGTCTGGGGGTGCTAAAGTGGGATATTTGTGCAGGGTAAAAGGGATCTTGACGAAGAAAGGCTATCACTCCATTTTGAAAAGCCATGCCATACCCTGTATCTATCTATCTATCTATCTATCTGGACGGCGCTTAATTGGAGCCATTTTCCTCCTACAACAGGACAATTATTCTGTCTATAATGGAGTAGCCAGCACAGCCACTGGATCTCAACTCTATTGAGCTGTTGTGGGAGCAGCTTGACCGTATGGTATGTAAGAAGTGCCCATCAAGCCAATCCAACTTGTGGGAGGTGCTTCAGGAAGCATGGAGTGAAATCTCTTCAGATTACCTCAACAAATTGACAACTAGAATGCCAAAGGTTTGCAAGCCTGTAATTGCTGCAAATGAAGGATTCTTTGACGAAAGCAAAGTTTGAAGGACACAATTATTATTATATATAAACTTGGCGACATCTTGACTATATCTCCTATTCATTTCACTCATGGTATTCTCTCAACCAGCTTCATGAGGACCACAGGAATGTAAGAACCAGAAATACCTCTTCTGCAGAGGATAAGTTCATTAGAGTTACCAGCCTCAGATTGCAGCCCAAATAAATGCTTCACAGAGTTCAAGTAACAGACACATCTCAACATCAACTGTTCAGAAGAGACTGTGTGAATCAGGCCTTCATGTTAGATTTGCTGCAAAGAAACCACTACTAAAGGACACCAGTAAGAAGAAGAGACTTTCTGGGGCCAAGAAACACGAGCAATGGACATTAGACCGGTGGAAATTTGACCTTTGGTCTGGAGTCCAAATTTGAGATTTTTGGTTCCAACCTCAACCAAATGTAGATGGTTTGGGATGAGTCGGACCACAGTGAAGGAAAAGCAGCCAACAAGTGCTCAGCATATGTGGGAACTCCTTCAAGACTGATGGAAAAGCATTCCAGGTGAAGCTGGTTGAGAGAATGCCAAGAGTGTGCAAAGCTGTCATCAAGGCAAAGGGTGGATATTTGAAGAATCTCAAATACTTTGACTTTGTTGTCCTTAAGCCATTTTGCCACAACTTTGGAAGTATGCTTGGGGTCATTGTCCATTTGGAAGACCCATTTGCACTTTTTGCACCAAAGTACGTTAATCTCTAGGAGACAGAACGCGTCTCCTTCCTGAGTGGTATGACGACTTTTTCCCCATTTAGTTTTGTTCTGGTTTTCATGTGTCTTCTCAGTCAGGTTGAGACTGGTCTACTGCTACTGTTTTAATGTATTGTTATTCTCATACTATTGTTGTAGTAGTTGCTGTTAATGGTAATCCCATTAACTACTATTAATGCCTTACTACTGTTGGTTTCACCATGTTTGTTATATGTATACTTTGACAATGTAAGTAATTTAACTGGGCATGTCAATAAAGTCTATTGAATTGAGAGAGAGAGAGAGAGAGAGAGAGAGAGAGAGAGAGAGAGAGAGAGAGAGAGAGAGAGAGAGAGAGAGAGAGAGAGAGAGAGAGAGAGAGAGAGAGAGAGAGGACCTCAGTAGATGCATCATAGTGGCTGGAAGAAAATAACTCCAAAGTTACTCTCTTACCATGATCCCTCCGGCTCTGTGAGTCCCAGCTCCCTGATCCTTGCCCCTTGGGTTCTTCAATAAAACAACAGTAAAGCTCCATGATGGTGGATCGCTGTTGGCTCGGGGCAAAGACAGTTATAGCCCGGTAGCATCGGGCCAAGACACCACAACATACTGCTTGTGGACACAAGAAAGGTTTTAAGTCCAAAGTTTTGCTTCTGAGGAGACGAGTGTTGCGTGTCAGAGATGTGTGAGCATGGTTTCAGGGAAAGACCATGACAGTAGAGTAACTGAAACACCGGAGGGCATTCAACACAGGGGAAATGACTGTAAAGCTAAGGGGATAAAAAGTAAAGGTCACGGAAATGCTATTGAATAATAACAGACCATAAGTGAATTAATGCAATCTGGCAATGAACATTTCTAAAGATCATTGGATCTCTACACTGTCCCAATTGTAATAGCAGCCAAGTGCAATGTAATTTACAGTGTGCTCCAACAGTATTGGGACAGCGACACATTGTTGGTTGTTTTGGCTCTGTACTCCAGCACTTTGGATTTGAAATGATACAATGACTATGGGGTTAATGTGCGACCTGTCAGCTTTAATTTGATGGTATTGGGTGAATCATTTAGAAATTCCAGCACTTTTTGTACATGTTCCCCCCCCCCATTTTAGGGGACCAAAAGTATTGGGACAAATAATGGAAAATATTGTATTGTGTCATTTTGGAGTCATTTTTATTGTAAATAAGAATAGAATATGTTTCTAAACACTTCTACACTCGGTCAGCCGTGATACAAGTCAGTATTTCGGCATCTATCAATGTCTGAGGATGTCGGGCGATGGCCATTAGGGGCAACAGTGAGCGCTGTTTTTGCTAGGGCGTTGTGGCGGATGGGCAGATAGGCGTAATCTGCCTCTGATTGCAAAGGTTGCAAATTCGAATCCAGCGAATCCAGTTGTTTTTGATATATTTGTTTTAAATCATATCCCAAACTTTAACCCTTACCTTAACCATTCAGAGTTAATACCTAACCTTAAGAATTAGGAGTTGATGCCTAACCTTAAGAATTCAGAGTTAATGCCTAAACTTAACCCTAACCTTGAAAATGTGGAGTTAATCCCTATACTTAACCTTAAACACTTTGAAATTTGACGTTAGCAACAACTTCGAAATTTGAAGTTTGAGAAACATGGATGGACGTCTAATTCTGACGTGAGACTGTGAGAGCTAGTTGTCTACATTATTGTGGATGTTACCATGACTACAGATAGATCTGAATGAATTGTGAATAATGATGAGTGAAAAAGTTACAGAGGCATGAATGCCATAAACCCCCCACTCAACAAAAAATGCCAACCTCTTACCATTACAATAACAGGAGAGGGAGTGGGTGTGATATTTATGCATCTATCCGTAACCATGGTAGCATCCAGATTAATGTAGAAGTGTTTGGAAACATATTCTATTCTTATTTACAATAAAAGTGACTCAATACATTACTTATCATTTATTTCTATGAAACAAAACCATAGCAAACAGCAAACGAATCCAACGAGTTTGTAGAGTCACAAGCTTGATGTAATCATTGGGGGCTAGGAATATGGAACCAAATATTAAACTTTGGCTACTTTAATACACATACTGTATAAGTGAATTTGTCCCAATACTTTTGGTCCCCTAAAACGGTGGGACTATGTACAAAAAGTGCTGTAATTTCTAAAATGGTTCACCCGATATGGATGAATATGCCCTCAAATTAGACAGTCTGCACTTTATCCTCAAATCCAAAGTGCTGGAGTACAGAGCCAGAACAGCAAAAAATGTGTCACTGTCCCAATGTCTATGGAGCTCACTGTATAGGTTAAATAATTTAACATCATGTGAAAAAGGACATTGAAACAACAAAAAAAGAGGTCCACTGTTGGGACACATCACAGTTAATATGAATATTGCTCTGGCATTTGCTTATAGTGCCTCATTATGCAGTGTTTAATATTAATAAAGAGGATAGGAGTACATTATTCATGAACTGATTTACTGTATACAGAGTGTGTGTGTCGTACGGCCTGAGTGACAGATTAAGATCTCTTGCCATGGGCAACAAACAACCAGACAAGGCTTGTAACAGTGACCCAATGGCACACAATGTGACAACTCATCCCACAGTTCAAAGGCTTTTGTCTGAGAAGGGGTTAACAATACATGCAGATTCCAGATTTTAATTGGGATTAAGTAAATGTTTCAATGCTGTCTGTTCTCTGGAGGCGATAGAGATAATAGGGATAGATGAGGGAGGCTATTGGGAGCCGATTGCCTCATGTTCTTGGACACAAACTACACACATTAATTTTGACAGGGGCAATTTATCTCCTTCCTTCAACCAATTACAAATCAGAAGATTCTTTTTAAAAATGAAACTTGAGTGATGTGGAAAGAGTTTGTTTCACCATTCTAGTCAACTCTGAAATTGTAAACACATTGCCCAATATGGATTGATGTATTAGCCAAATCTATAAACTTGACTATGCATTAGGGCCTAGTTTGTCCCTCAATGAATAACATGATTTCCGTAACGTCTTCAGTAAAAGAGGCAACGAGACAATCCAAGGCAAATGAATGCATTGATTTCAGTGGCGATTTCGACATGAAGATATCGACGGAGTAAAGTCAATCAAAAAACGCTAATATGCATCATAACCACTACACACACAAACGTTATAACATTTGGTTATGATCAGTTTACTTCCCATTGTAAAATTGTTACAGTATTCGGACGCTACCAAAACACTGTTCTGAGTGTGTCTGCTGACGGGAATAAAGCAAACGTTTATAAAGTTAATCCCTCGCTTCATCTATTGTATAGTTTCACTTAACAGTCTGACATCAAACATTAACAACAAGCCACGTCGTATAACTACCACAAAACAGATGTTAGCCACTGCTTCCATCCACCACCAACCACAGTGTAATCTTTTTTTCCAGCTTGCTTTATTTGAAATGGATGGCCTTATTTCAATGTTTAGTGACTGATGAGCACCGAGACGTTTTATCTCTACGTTTCCTTCACAACGCTAAGTTTGAAAATTATTTGCTAGGAAATAGTCGAGATGCTAATTTTCAGCTGGCGTTGGTAGACAATGAAGTTGACACACATCAACGTTACCAGAGAAAATATGTTGACTTATCTGTGGCCAATGACCTTGAGCCTCCTTGGATGGGCACTGCCATTGTAATTCTATGGCAGCACCCAAGGGGGAGAAGAAGGCTGACCCTCAGTGGGCTCTCCCAGTAGGTGCTGTGGTGTTGTGATTGACATCACCCTGAGTCACCAAAGAAGATCAATGATGCCTACGCTCTGTGCAACTGCAGCGTTAGGCCAGTAACTGAAAGGTCGCTGGTTCGTATACACGAGCCGACAAGGTGAAAAACCTGTCGATGTGCCCTTGAGCAAGGCACTTAACCCTAATTTGCACCAGGGGCGCTGTACTACTATGGCTGACCCTGTAGAACAACATAGGCAGCTTAATCACCATAGTGGACTGCTCACTCGGGACCTCTGTGCTCCTGCAACGCAGCTCACGGCCAATCCCGTAGTAACCAAGATGGCATAACAGTGCGGACGTGTTTTTCTGTCCTGTCCCGTGTCCTGTGTAAATAGTCTGTTTAAAAAAAAAAAATTCCATATATATTTCTTAATCTCATATACTTTCCTGCAACCCGCCTCACCCAACGTGGAACGGATCTACTATGTCTTTATCCCATATAACTGGACCTCCGACAGAAGCTAGTCTACTAACTAATACTAGCCATTGCTAGCGGTCTTCACCACTGCCCTTGGCCTGCACCAGCCAGCTTTAGTTCAGACAATATCGGCCAGTCTGCACAGCGCGCTTCTAACGCATATCGGATTGCTTTCTCTACCACATCACCGGTTTCCTGCCGAAATCACTGGACCATTACACCAAATCATTTGCAGCTAGCTAGCTGCAACCGAGTGGCTGTTGTTGGCTAACACCACTGTCCCGAAGCATGCACCAGTTAGTCTTGAGCTAGCCTCGAGCTAGGCCCATCTCCCGGCTAGCCGACATATACTAGCTAATTCCTGGGCTACAGTACCTCTTTGTCAACCGGCCTGGACCTTCTATTGTCGACACAGAGACAAGCCGATCCATCTAGGTCTGTGCCCAAACAGTTTGAGCTTCTACTTTTAAAAATCCACCTTTCCAGAAATAAGTCTCTCACTGTTGCCATTTGTTACAGATCCCCCTCAGCCCCCAGCTGTGCCCTGGACTCCATATGTGAATTGATTCACCCCCATCTATCTTCAGAGTTCGTACTGTTAGGTGATCTAAACTGGGATATGCTTAACACCCCGGCCGTCCTTCAATCTAAGCTAGATGCCCTCAATGTCACACAAATTATCAAGGAACCTACCAGGTACAACCCTAAATCCGTAAACATGGGCACCCTCATAGATATCATCCTGACTAACTTGCCCTCCAAATACACCTCCGTTGTCTTCAACCAGGATCTCAGTCTGCACCCCTCGTCACTGTCAAATTCTCCCTCAAACACTTCAGCGAGCAGGCCTTTCTAATCGACCTAGCCCGGGTATCCTGGAAGGATATTGACCTCATCAGAGGATGCATGGTTGTTCTTTAAAAGTGCTTTCTTCACCATCTTAAATAAGCATGCCCCATTCAAAAAATGTAGAACTAAGAACAGATATAGCCCTTGGTTTTCTCCAGACTTGACTGCCCTTGACCAGCACAAAAACATCCTGTGGCATACTGCATTAGCATCGAATAGCCCCCGAGATATGCAACTTTTCAGGGAAGTCAGGAACCAATATACACAGTCAGTTAGGAAAGCCAAGGCTAGCTTTTTCAATCTGAAATTTGCATCCTGTAGCACTAATTCCAAAATGTTTTGGGACACTGTAAAGTCCACGGAGAATAATAGCACCTCCTCCCAGCTGCCCACTACACTGAGGCTAGGAAACACTGTCACCACCCATAAATCTACGATAATCAAGAATTTTGCTACGGCTGTCTATGCTTTCCACCTGGCTACCCCTACCCCAGCCAACAGCTCTGCACCCCCCGCAGCAACTTGCCCAAGCACCTACAAATCAGCTGAGATAGACAATCTGGACCCTTTCTTTCTAAAATTATCCACCGCAATTGTTGCAACCCCTATTACTAGCCTGTTCAACCTCTCTTTCGTATCGTCTGAGATCCCTAGAGATTGGAAAGCTGCCACGGTCATCCCCCTCTTCAAAGGGGGAGACACTCTAGACCCAAACTGTTACAGACCTATATCCATCCCGCCCTGCCTTTCTAAAGTCTTCGAAATCCAAGTTAACAAACAGATCACTGACCATTTCGAATCCCACCGTACCTTCTACGCTATGCAATCTGGTTTCCGAGCTGGTCGTGGGTGCAACTCAGCCACGCTCAAGGTCCTAAACGATATCATAACTGCCATTGATAAAAGACAGTACTGTGTAGCCGTCTTCATTGACCTGGCCAAGGCTTTCGACTCTGTCAATCACCGCATTCTTATAAGCACTCAATAGCCGTAGTTTCTCAAATGACTGCCTCGCCTGGTTCACCAACTACTTCTCAGATAGAGTTCAGTGTGTCAAATCGGAGGGCCTGTTGTCCGGACCTCTGGCAGTCTCTATGGGGGTGCCACAGGGATCAATTCTTAGGCCGACTCTATTCTCTGAATATATCAATGATGTCACTCTTGCTGCTGGTGACTCTCTGATCGACCTCTATGCAGACGACACCATTCTGTGTACATCTGGCCCTTCTTTGGACCCTGTGTTAACAAACCTCCAAACAAGCTTCAAGCTTCCTTCCATGGTCTCAAACGGCTCTTAAATGCTAGTACAACTAAATGCATGCTCTTCAATCGAACTAGCATCACTACTCTCGACGGGTTTGACTTAGAATATGTGGACACCTGTCTGGTTAGACTGTAAACTCTCCTTCCAGACTCACATTAAGCATCTCCAATCCAAAATTAAATCTAGAATCGGCTTCCTATTTCACAACAAAGCCTCCTTCACTCATGCTGCCAAACATGCCCTAGTAAAACTGACTATCCTTCAGATCCTTGACTTCTGCGATGTCATTTACAAAATAGCCTCCAACACTCTACTCAGCAAATTGGATGTAGTCTATCACAGTGCCATCCGTATTGTTACCAAAGCCCCATATACTACCCACCACTGTGACCTGTACGCGCTCGTTGGCTGGCCCTCACTACATATTCGTCGCCAAATCCACTGGCTCCAGGTCATCTATACGTTTTTGCTAGGTAAATCCCCGCCTTATCTCAGCTTGCGGGTCACCATAGCAACACCCACCCGTAGCATGCGCTTCAGCAGGTATATTTCACTGGTCATCCCCAAAGCCAACACCTCCTTTGGCCGCCATTCCTTCCAGTTCTCTGCTGCCAATGACTGGAACGAATTGCAAAAATCATTGAAGCTGGAGACTACCATCTCCCTCACTAACTTTAAGCATCAGCTGTCAGAGCAGCTTACCGATCACTGCACCTGTATATAGCCCTTCTGTAAATAGCCCACCCTACTACCTCATCCCCATATTGCTCTTTTAGCTAATTTGCACCCCAGTATATCTATTTGCACATCTGCACATCTATCACTCCAGTGTTAATGCTAAATTGTAATTATTTCGCCACTATGGCCTATTTATTGCCTTACCTTCCTAATCTTACTACATTTGCACACACTGTATATAGATTTTCTATTGTGTTATTGACTGTACGTTTGTTTATACCATGTGTAACTCTGTGTTGTTGTTGTTGGGTTTTTTTCGCACTGCTTTGCTTTATCTTGGCAGGGTCGCAGTTGTAAATCAGAACTTGTTCTCAACTGGATTACCTGGTTAAATAAAGGTGAAAAAAATTGTAAAAAAGAATTTGTTCTTAATTGACTTGCCGAGTAGAGTATGTTGCTTAATAACTCAAGCAATTACTTTATTAATATTGTTTGCTAGACGCTATCATATAATATTGAGACACGAATGAATTCCAGAATTACATTTACAACACCGCCATCTTCTGGACACTGGCGGGACTGTGCCCCACTCGCCCTGAATGACGCATCGCCACTGAGTGATCGATTAATTTATCCATCCATTCATAAACTCGGACTGACCTCTTTCTGAGGTATAATTAGAATTGGAGACCACGTCCAAAATGTCCGACCTGTTGTCACGTTTTATACGCCGATTCATGGACCGTCTATATCCGGGTTGCATTCGGATCAACATGCGCACTATCACTTATGGTGCTTTCAAGACAACTGGGAACTCGGAAAAACGAGGTCAAATCATGACTTCAGTGATCTTCAGGTCGGAAAGTCGGAGCTCTATAAGAGCCCTGACTTGGAATTTCGAGTTGGATCAAAACTTTATTTTAAGAATGTGAAATGTCAGAATAATAGTAGAGATAATTATTTATTTCAGCTTTTATTTCTTTCATCACAGTGGGTCAGAAGTTTACATACAATCAATTAGTATTTGGTAGCATTACCTTTAAATTGTTTAACTTGGGTCAAACGTTTTGCGTAGCCTTCCACAAGCTTCCCACAATAAGTTGGGTGAATTTTGGCCCATTCCTCCTGACAGAACTGGTGTAACTGAGTCAGGTTTGTAGGCCTCCTTGCTCACACGCTTTTTCAGTTCTGACCACACATTTTCTGTATTGAGGTCTTGAGTATTGAGGTCAGGGCTTTGTGATGGCCACTCCAATACCTTGACTTAGTTGTCCTTAAGCCATTTTGACACAATTTTGGAAGTATGCTCGGGGTCATTGTCCATTTGGAAGACCCATTTGCGACCAAGCTTTAACTTCCTGACTGATGTCTTGAGATGTTGCTTCAATATATCCACATCATTTTTCTTCCTCATGATGCCATCTATTTTGTGAAGTGCACCAGTCCCTCCTGCAGCAAAGCACCGCCACAACATGATGCTGCCACCCTCGTCCTTCACGGTTGGGATGGTGTTCTTCGGCTTGCAAGCATCCCCCTTTTTCCTCCAAACATAACAAAGGTCATTATGGCCAAACAGTTCTATTTTTGTTTCATCAGACCAGAGGACATTTCTCCAAAAAGTACAATCTTTGTCTCCATGTGCAGTTTCAAACCATAGTCTGATTTTTATATGGCTGTTTTGGAGCAGTGGCTTCTTCCTTGCTGAGCGGCCGTTCAGGTTATGTCGATATAGGACTTGTTTTACTGTGGATATAGATACTTTTGTACCTGTTTCCTCCAGCATCTTCTTGCTGTTGTTCTGGGATTGATTTGCACTTTTTGCACCAAAGTATGTTAATCTCTAGGAGACAGAACGTGTCTCCTTCCTGAGCGGTATGACGGCTGCGTGGTCCCATGGTGTTTATATTGTTTGTACAGATGAACGTGGTACCTTCAGGCATTTGGAAATTGCTCCCAAGGATGAACCAGACTTGTGGAGGTTTGGCTGATTTTCCCATGATGTCGAGCAAAGAGGCACTGAGTTTGAAGGTAGGCCTTGAAATACATCCACAAGGTACACCTCCAATTGACTCAAATTAGGTAAATTAGCCTATCAGAAGCTTCTAAAGCCATAACATCATTTTCTGGCATTTTCCAAGCTGTTTAAAGGCACAGTTAACTTAGTGTATGTAAACTTCTGACCCACTGGAATTGTGATATAGTGAATTATAAGTGAAATAATCTGTCAGTAAACAATTGTTGGAAGAATGACTTGTGTCATGCACAAAGTAGATGTCCTAACAGACTTGCCAAAACTGTAATTTGTTAACATGAAATCTGTGGCGTGGTTGAAAAATGAGTTTTAACGACTTCCACCTAAGTGCATGTAAACTTCCGACTTCAACTGTAATTACTGTTCTGCACTGTGAAGATTATATGTGATGCAGCCCACATCATCAGCAAAGTGGCCTGCATGACTCGCAGATTTGCCCACGTGAGTATATATAGTTATAGCTACAGTATATATCCTATTTTAATCAATATTTTGTTTCCTCCTATTGCAACTGAACATTTATACTGTATCCTCGTAGGAGAGTTCGATGGTTACCTGCTCGTGACAGAGGGTACGCCGGACAGCCCCATTTGCTGACCCCTTACCCTTATCCTGAGTTCGGCCCGCAGCAACGTTATAACTTGGCTCCCTGCAGGACACAAGCCAGGGTGGAGATGACCATTGGGATGCTCAAGGCCCGGTTCCAGTGCCTTCGTAGGCTCAGGGTAACCCCCAGAAAGGGCATGTGACCTTATTGTGGCATGTGTGATTCTCCTCAACGTTGCCACAGTTAGAGAACAATGTCCTACTCAACCAGTGAACGATCCCGACCACCCGGCTGACGCACGAAATGGAAGTCAGAGACACAATATGCTAGCATCATTTCTGATTGACCAAACACCTCCCCAGTGTCAAATAAATACTTTAACACCTTTAACTGATGTTCCAGCAGTTGTATTTCTATTTTTGTCTTTTACATCTGCAGCCTTATGTGGTCCATTTCTAAATGAGATGTTTCCATTTGTTTCTCTAAGTACACCTTGTACAGCTGTTTCACAGGGAGCTGTAGGAACACAAAACAATGACATTGAATTTCACAGTGCCAGGTCTACTTAGTTTCATTGTAAGTCATGGGCCAATGCTGAACAACATCTTACCGAGGTAAATTGTGAGGTTGAGGTGGATGGACCCTCTTCCTCATTCTAATTTCCAGCATTGCTCGTTAGAGAAAAAGTTGCAAGTTTTATTATGGTACAACACTATCATCAACTGTTAAATGTTATTTTTAAGGTGTAAACCTCAATAGGCTTCCTCGTATCTTCGCTCTCTGTGGCAGCTGACACGAAGTCTTCATCATCCTCCTAAATGAAAATTTATCATTTTTGTGTTATACTCTGACCCATTATGAAAAATCTGTGGCGTATTAAGAGTACTTATAGCTGCATGGAGGTCTGTTACGGCAGAAGGCTCCAGACAGATTACACCATCAGTAACTGGTAGATGAAGATTAGACAGTTTGATTTTAACTTCACCCAGAAAAATGCCCCACCTAATTTGAATTTTGTTTTTACAACTGTATACAAGCCACATCACAATTTGTTAAAATATATAACTCTGAGTCACCTTAAAATAGATGATGATGTCTGAAGGACAACTAAGAATCAGAAAAAGTAACAACAGTAAATGACAAAGAATTGTACCGCTACAAGATAATCAGTGTGCCAAGTTGTGTCTAAGATGGATGGGTGGGCATCACTGAGCCAACGCTGGCAAAAGGATGAATGTACATATATTATTAATTTGAATAACTAACCTCTTATGTAGGCCCTAGTGGTGATTGGGGGGTGATTGGGTCAGACGAGCTTCCTCCAGAGATGCCTTCAGCAATAGGTCACCCACTGTTTTGACTGAGGGCCATCTCTTCAGCCTCTGTGAGTGGGGGTGGTGGTGGACCACCTGTTTTTCAGCCCTCAGCTTTTTTTCTATTGGCTATAATGAAGGTCAAATTTGAACATGTCCAGTAAGCACAAATTTGGAGACTTGTATGTATAAAGGCATTTAGGTGTTACTTTCAAATAGACATATTAAATACTGGCAGTGTTGGGATGGCTGAAAATTTTACTTTTTTTTTTTTGCTTAGAAAATTTCACTAACTACTTAAATATATCACATGTTGAATGTAGCCACTGAACGCTGTTTAATTAGGTAGGGTAGGGTAAACAACATCACAATTGTTTGTAATTAAATTATACCCTACCTGTTTAGAGTATCATCTTCAGTTGCTGCCAAGTACATTTTGTACCTGTTGGGTTGCACCTGCATAATATATTAAAACACACACACACTATAAATGTTGAATAAGTGGAACACTCAAGATTTTTTCAATTAATACTCACGCATTGACTCGGTCGGCAATTTTCTGCCACGCCAGCTCACGTTCTTTTGCTGCTGCTATTGTATTGCTTTTTTTCATTCATTCATTTGTATTTCTAACTCCACTGGGGGAGCAGTAGGAGGATCTATCCCTTTTTCTCCTGTTGCCTTCATGAATCATGTTATCTGTGTTCCATTGATGAGGGCTTTTTATCTCCTCATGCACATGCTTTACTCAGGGTTAACTTAACTCGGAGTTGATTGAACTAATTGTTATCACCTGTTCTGAAACTGTGTGTAAACTCTGTGTGTTTGACAGCTCAGAGTTAGTCAACCCAGAGTTCAGGTTCAAACTCAGAGTTTGTTAAACCTGCTTTCTGAAACAGGGCCCAGGTCTACCTACTGTGGCCTTTCTCAATAGCAAGGCTATGCTCACTGAGTGTGCATACTGTAGTCAAACCTTTCCTTAACTTTAGGTCAGTCACAGTGATGAGGTATTCTGCCACTGTGTAGGGCCAAATAGCTAGTTTGCTCCGTTTTTTTTTTGTTAATTCTTTCCAATGTGTCAAGTAATTATATGTTGTTGTTTTTTTTCATGATTTGGTACATTGGTTGAAATATCTGGCTCATTGTTCTATCTGTGGTAGAGTCATCTACATTAGTAGCTCTCTGTCGTCCTCTAGTGGATACTTTTGTCCAAAGTGCGACTGCGCACGCGTACAACCCCGCACCGGTTTCTGACGTACAACAAAATGTCGGCGCCCGTGTTGCCGTTTTCGACGACTAATTTAATATAAATGTGAAACGACTTCCTCGATTGTTGATAGTGTCATTCGCCATTAAGTCTACATGATAAAGGTAATCGTCCTCCTTTTCAGTTTTCACATTTTAGACCACGCACGTTCGACGTGTGTGTTTTGGTTTAGTTGAAAAGTCATTTAGCTAGCTAACGTTAAACTCTCGAGGGAGTGCTAAAGTTAGTTTAGGAAGTTAACTTAGCTAGCTAACGTTAGCAACTTCGGCCTGAAAGCTAGTAAGCTAGCTAGAATGATAAAGGTAAACATTCTTCTAGCTAGCTTACAACACTGTATGTTTGTGATACGTTTCGTTTTTATAACTCTAGCTAGCTAGCTTACTAGCTACCCTATTTCTTCATCCAAGATGATAATGCACCATTCATTCATGCTGTGAATCATGCCTTCCTCCTCTGTTGCCAGTCTTCTAGTTCAGCGGCTCCATCCTCCTCCTCTCTTCACCAGATGAAGGAAAACAACCAACCCTCGAGTGGTCAGGCCTTCCTGGACCATATCAAGCCATGCTGGTACTGGGACAAGAAGGACCTGGCCCACACCCCGTCCCAGTCCGAGGGCCTGGACCCTGCCACAGAGGCCCGGTACCGTAGGGAGGGGGCCCGGTTCATATTTGATGTGGGGACCAGACTCGGACTGTATCCTTTTAACACACTAGATATTGTAAAGTCCTATATATAGGGGCAGTGTTCAGTGACATCACAAAACATATATAACAGGTTCACTATCAACATTCAATATATCAAAATATATATCCATACATGAAGAATGTGATAAATATTTGCTATTATATATTTATTTATGTGTGTGTGTACTGAGTGTTGCCCATGTTGACTGCAATGCTTCCCACAGTTGTGTCAAGTTGGCTGGATGTCCTTTGGGTGGTGGAACATTCCTGATACACACGGGAAGCTGTTGAGCGTGAAAAACCCAGCAGTGTTGCAGTTCTTGACACAAACCGGTGCGCCTGGCACTTACTACCAGACCCCGTTCAAAGTCACTTCAATCTTTTGTCTTGCCTATTCACCCGCTGAATGGCACACATACACAATCCATGTATCAATTGTCTCAAGGCTTAAAAATCCTTCTTTAACCTGTTTCCTCCTCTTCATCAACACTGATTGAAGTGGATTTAACAAGTCACATCAACAAGGGATCATAGCTTTCACCTGGTCAGGCTATGTCATGGAAAGAGCAGGTGTCCTTAATGTTTTGTACAGTCAGTGTATATTCAATTAGGGTAAAAAAAAACAACAACTTAGTTTTTACATTTTTAGAACTATATAAAAAACGGTTTTAAGTCAAACTCCTAATTTGTTGAATTTACCCTTAACTCTGTCTTCAGACATTATGACACCCTGGCAACAGGTATCATCTACTTCCACCGTTTCTACATGTTTCACTCTTTCAAACAGTTCCCCAGATATGTGAGTATAGCCTTTACATTACTGGTGTCACTATACATAAGGGATTTCTGCCATGTTCATTAGTACAATATCATCTACATTTAGCAGACGCACTTGTCCAATGCTACACTTGTACAATCTGAATAATTGTACACGGCCAAGGCAGCAGATACTCTTCCTGGGGTCCAGCAAAATGAAGGCGTGTGTAAACTCAGGCCCGTACTCCACTACCACATATCTACAGTACAATATCCATGTGTGTGTGTGTGTCTGTATAGTGCTTATTTTATTGTGTGTATGTTTGTGTTGCTTCATAGTCCTGCTGTTCCATAAGGTGTATTTTTTAAATCTGTTTTTTTAAATCTGATTCTACTGCTTGCATCAGTTACTTGATGTGGAATAGAGTTCCATGTAGTCATGGCTCTATGTAGTACTGTGCGCCTCCCATAGTTTGTTCTGGACTTGGGGACTGTGTTCTAGTCTTTATCATGAGGCCAATGGTGACTTTAAAACGGTTACAGAGTTTAATGGCTGTGATGGGCGCAAACTGAGGATGGATCAACAACATTGTAGATACTCTTCAATACTAACCTAAATGACAGTGAAAAGCAAGAAGCCTGTACAGAAGTAATACTGCAAAAAGGGTAGCAAAGTAATTAGTTGCACTATTGCAGAAATTGGTCTGCCATTTCCTGGTTGCTAAACTGAAATGAGTGGAATGGAGCTAAAGCACAGGCAAGATCCTAGAGGAAAACCTGGTTCAGTCTGATTTCCACCAGACATTGGTAGATGAATTTACCTTTCAGCAGGACAGTAACCTTAAACACAAGTCCAAATATACACTTGAGTTGCTTACCAAGACTTTTCAATACATTTGCAAAAATGTCTTGTTTTCACTTTCTCATTATGGGGTATTGTGTGTAGATGGGTGAGGGAAAACATATATTTTTCTCCATTTTGAATTCGAGGCTTTAACACAACAAAATATTGAATAAGTCAAAGGAATATGAATACTTTTTGAAGACACTATTTCTCCAGGTGACAGGTGCGTGTTGTCTCTTCCTGGCTGGGAAAGTGGAGGAGACTCCTAAGAAATGTAAAGACATCATCAAGACAGCTCGCAGCTTACTGAACGACGTACAGTTTGCCCAGTTTGGAGACGACCCAAAGGTGAGGGCTATCTTACTTCATTCACTTCTCTGTTTTTGTATTTTATTAGGATCCCCAATAGCTGTTGCAAAAGCAGCAGCTACTCTTCCTGGGTTCCACACAAAACATGGAACATGACATAATACAGAACATGAATAGACAAGAACAGCTCAAGGACAGAACTACATTTTTAAAAGGCACATGTAGCCTACATATCAGTACATACACACACACACTATCTAGGTCAAATAGAGGAGAGGCGTTGTGCTGTGAGGTTCTGCTATATCTGTTTTTTGGAACTAGGTTTGCTGTTTATTTGAGCAATATGAGATGGTACGGAGTTCCTCTGTTTGTAGGTACGGTCCTGCTGGTACTCTTCACAAGTGCTCTACCAAACCAAACTGTGCTGGCTCGATAATAGGCTTTTCTTTTCACATTGTCCTTTTCAGCACAGTTCCAACCATAGTGGACATGCATAAAGACGGCGGACCCCACGTACTTAAACACAAATGTCACATTTTCTACGTTTGTCGTATCATACAGTGCTCTCTATTATACTTATTTTTTTGTATTGGCATTAGCACAGTAAACTTGATCCCAATTATGTTTGTCTAATGTTTCCTAACTTTGTGCTCTTGTTTGGGTCCTGGGATTTATCATAGGATTTCCGCCATCAACAGGAAGAGGTTATGGTGCTAGAGAGGATTCTGCTACAGACTATCAAGTTTGACCTGCAAGTGGAGCACCCTTACATGTTCCTCCTGCGATACGCCAAGCAGCTCAAAGGTCTGAAAGGTGCTGTTTCCATCGTAGTTTGACTTCATTTCCAGCTCTTCATTTCCGACTGTCTTATTTCCAACTTGTTACTAGTATGCTGTAAGCTGTCTCCTCTCCAAACAGCACTACTGAATCAGGCCACGACAGGCAGTGATGTGTCCCTCTTATGCAATTGTGAAACATTTTCATTTTTCTTTTTGTTTGTTTTTTAGGTGACAAAACCAAAGTTCAGAAGCTAGTGCAGATGGCCTGGACCTTTGTCAACGACAGGTGGGACTAATACAACACAGTAGTTTGGACTTTCCTCATTTACAGTATCCCCAGATACATCTCACCCGAAGGCTTGTATGTTAATAATGTTACAGGTCTCCTATTTATATTCCTGTTTATATAGTGCCTCACCTTACAGTGGTTATATATATATATCTCACTCACTCACTCACTCACTCACTCACTCACTCACTCACAAAAAAGTATTTAGTCAGCCACCAATTGTGCAAGTTCTCCCACTTAAAAAGATGAGAGGCCTGTAATTTTCATCATAGGTACACTTCAACTATGAGAGACAAAATGAGAAAAAAAAAATCCAGAAGGAACATTTTTAATGAATTGATTTGCAAATTGTTGGAAAATATGTATTTGGTCACCTACAAACAAGCAAGATTTCTGGCTCTCACAGACTTGTAACTTCTTTAAGAGGCTCCTCTGTCCTCCACTCGTTACCTGTATTAATGGCACCTGTTTGAACTTGTTATCAGTATAAAAGACACCTGTCCACAACCTCAAACAGTCACACTCCAAACTCGACTATGGCCAAGACCAAAGAGCTGTCAAAGGACACCAGAAACAAAATTGTAGACCTGCACCAGGCTGGCAAGACTGAATCTGCAATAGGTAAGCAGCTTGGTGTGAAGAAATCAACTGTGGGAGCAATTATTAGGAAATGGAAGACATACAAGACCACTGATAATCTCCCTCGATCTGGGGCTCCACGCAAGATCTCACCCCGTGGCGTCAAAATGATCACAAGAACAGTGAGCAAAAATCCCAGAACCGCACGGGGGGACCTATTGAATGACCTGCAGAGAGCTGGGACCAAAGTAACAAAGGCTACCATCAGTAACACACAACGCCGCCAGGGACTCAAATCCTGCAGTGCCAGACGTGTCCCCCTGCTTAAGCCAGTACATGTCCAGGCCCGTCTGAAGTTTGCTAGAGAGCATTTGGATGATCCAGAAGAGGATTGGGAGAATGTCATATGGTCAGATGAAACCAAAATATAACTTTTTGGTAAAAACTCAACTCGTCGTGTTTGGAGGAGAAAGAATGCTGAGTTGCATCCAAAGAACACCATACCTACTGTGAAGCATGGGGGTGGAAACATCATGCTTTGGGGCTGTTTTTCTGCAAAGGGACCAGGACGACTGATTCGTGTAAAGGAAAGAATGAATGGGGCCATGTATCGTGAGATTTTGAGTGAAAACCTCCTTCCATCAGCAAGGGCATTGAAGATGAAACGTGGCTGGGTCTTGTGACCAAAACATCAGCCAGGAAGCATAGGAACTGAGAAGTGGTCTGTGGTCACCACCTGCAGAACCACTCCTTTATTGGGGCTGTCTTGCTAGTTGCCTATAATTTCCATCTGTTGTCTATTCCATTTGCACAACAGCATGGAAATGTATTGTCAATCAGTGTTGCTTCCTAAGTGGACAGTTTGATTTCACAGAAGTGTGATTGACTTGGAGTTACATTGTGTTGTTTAAGTGTTCCCTTTATATTTGAGCAGTGTGTGTATATATATATAGTGCCTCACCTTACAGTGGTTATGTGTGTGTGTGTATATAGATAGATAGATAGTGCCTCACCTTAGTGGTTGATTCTCATCTTACAATATTCATTGAATAGTATTGTAGGACTGTATTTGCCTCCATCTAAACTGCTCTCTCTCTGTTCTCTCCAGTCTGTGCACCATGCTGTCCCTGCAGTGGGAACCAGAGATCATAGCAGTAGCAGTCATGTACCTGGCTGGACGGCTCTGTAAGTTTGACATCCAGGAGTGGACTTCCAAGCAGTCTTCACGGCGATGGTGGGAGCAGTTTGTCCAGGACGTCCCAGTGGAGCTGCTAGAAGGTATAGACAGGAAGGCTCTGAGAGGATCCAGTGGCATATGTAATGCTGAATATATATGCCTTTCTGGACCTGCCTTCCAACGATGTGTGGTCTAGAAGTTATTGATCTTAGTGTAAACCTTTATTGCAACATGTCCAGTGTGTAGCATATGTATCAAGTTAGGATTCGGCCCATATTGTCTGTCCGTCTGTCTCTTGCGTAACCTCCCCTCTCCTCTCTCTTCCCAGACATCTGTCACCAGATCCTGGACCTGTACTCCCAGGGGAAAACTCCTATCCCCCCGGGTCTGGAGCAGGAGACCAAGCAGAGAGGTCCACCCCAGCCCACGGTCCCTGCCCCTCCTCCAGGCCCAGCACCTCCACATGGCCAGCCTCCAGGGGTTGCCCCACCGCCCCCTCCACCCAAGAAGAACTCACCCCAGGGCAGCCCACCGCACCCGCTTAAACGCACACATGTGAGTGATGGATGCCTGACTGCTTTGTCCCTGGATGTTTCAGCTCAGCTGGTGATAAAGATGAATCCACTTTCCCCTCTGGGGATCAATGCAGTTTATTCATTAAATGATTCGTTAACATATTCATGCATTCATTCATTTGTATGTGGTATCCATGGCTAAGAGTGATAATTCAACCACCCCGACATCATAGTTTCTCTATAGTTCTGAAGTGGCTGACTAAATACGGATGCGAGTGACTCTTATCTCTCTTTTTGTCTTCTCAGAGTTCTCCGAAAGAGGAACCTAAACCTCCAGAACAAGTGGGTTCTAAGATTCCACGGCTGGAGAACCCTCTGCCCCCCCTGCCCACTTCACAACCCCCTCCTGGTGAGTGTCGCTTGGGTCGTTCCACCTCAAAAAGCACCAGAAAGAGGTTTTCGACAGCCACCATCTCAGATTGTTCTGAAATCGTTTTTGTAATTAGTAACGGATACAATTAGCATTCCTGAAACATTATTTTCTGGAACTATAATTTGATCACTGAGAAATTAAGCTAACTGATTGCACCCAATTTGGCCATTTTTTAATTTATAGGATTCAGATCATATTCAATAAATACAGTATATTACCCAATGTCTGATTTGGAATAAACTTCTTCCTACCAATGAGTAAGACATGAGACATCCCCCCAAAAAATGATCCGCACCCCATGACATGCGAATCACACCCAAACAACAAGTATGTGGGATTTTTCAGTGAAATTAGTCATTGAAGTCGCTTACATTATTTACCATAAAGTAATGTGGACGTACCAGGTTTTGACCACTAGATCAATCAATCAAATTTATTTATAAAGCCCTTTTTACATCAGCCGATGTCACAAAGTGCTATACAGAAACCCAGCCTAAAACCCCAAACGGCAAGCAATGCAGATGTAGAAGCACGGCTAGGAAAAACTCCCTAGAAAGACAAAAACCTAGGAAGAAACCTAGAGAGGAACCAGGCTCTTCTGGCTGTGCTGTGGGTGGAGATTATAACAATACATGGCCATTAAAGCCAGATCTTTCTCCAAGATGTTAAAACTTTCATAGATGACCAGCAGGGTGAAATAATAATCACAGTGGTTGTAGAAGTTGCAACAGGTAAGTACATCAAGAGTAAATGTCACTTGGCTTTTCATAGCTGGACATTTAGAAATAGCAGGTGAGGTAGAGAGAGAGAGAGTTTAAAACAGCAGGTCCGTGACAAGGTGGCACATCCGGTGAACAGGTCAGGGTTCCATAACCGCAGGCAGAATGTTTGGGTTATCTAGTGGTCAAAACCTGGTACGTCCACATTACTTTATGGTAAATAATGCAAGCAACTTAAGTGACACATTTTCTCCGAACAGGAAAAAAGCCATCAGATTCACAGGGAATACATTACATCGTATTTGTATGTATTATGGATCCCCATTAGGCCCAACACACTGTGCACCCTCAGGCCCCTACTCCACCACTACCACATATCTACAGTACAAAATCCATGTGTACGTGTGTGTGTGTCTAGTGCGTATGTTATTGTGTGTGCATGTCTGCCTATGTTTGTGTTGCTTCATAGTCCTGCTGTTCCATAATATGTTTTTTTAATCTAATTCTACTGCTTGCATCAGTTACTTGATGTGGAATAGAGTTCCATGTAGTCATGGCTCTATGTAGTACTGTGGGCCTCCCATAGTCTGTTCTGGACTTGGGGATTGTGAAGAGACCTCTGGTGGCATGTCTTGTGTGGGTATGCATGGGTGTCTGAGCTGTGCGCCAGTAGTTCAAACAGACATCTCGCTGCATTCAACATGTCAATACCTCTCATAAATACAAGTAGTGATGAAGTCAATCTCTCCCCCACTTTGAGCCAGGAGAGATTGACACGCATGTTATTAATATCAGCTCTCTGTGTACATCGAAGGACCAGCCGCGCTGCCCTGTTCTGAGCCAATTGCAATTTTCCTGAGTCCCTCTTTGTGGCATCTGACCAATCAACTGGACAGTAGTTCAGGTGCAACAAAACTAGAGCCTGTAGGACCCGCCTTGTTGTTAAGAAGGCAGAGCAGCACTTTATTATGGACATACTTCTGCCCATCTTAGCTACTGTTGTATCAACATGTTTTGACCATGACAGTTTACAATCCAGGGTTACTCCAAGCAGTTTAGTCACCTCAACTTGTTAAATTTCCACATTACTTATTACAAGTTTTAGTTGAGGTTTAGTAAATGATTTGTCCCAAATACAATGCTTTTAGTTTTAGAAATATTTAGGACTAACTTATTCCTTGTCACCCACTCTGAAACTAAGTGCAGCTCTTTAAGTGTTGCAGTCATTTCAGTAGCTGACATGTATAGTGTTGAGTCATCCGCATACATAGACACACTGGCTTTACCCATTAGTAAAGATTGAAAAAAGTAATGGGCCTAAACAGCTGCCCTGGGGAATTCCTGATTCTACCTATATTATGTTGGAGAGGCTTCCATTAAAGAACAATTTGTTTACTGTGAAATAGCATTGTATCTGGTCAAACACAATTCTTTCCAAAAGTTTACTAAGGGTTGGTAACAGGCTGATTGGTCGGCTATTTGAAGCAATACTCAGCTTCATACTACTTGTTGATTGGGTGGGATTGGCATGGGGTGTGGTGGGTCCGTGGGTGGCTTTTGACAAACAAAATGTATTCCTTACTCATTGTTAGGAAAACGTTTGGTCCAAATCAGATGTTGAGTACTTTATTTATAGAACGTTATCTGAATCCTATACATTTAAAATAGGTGCAATAAATACATTTTGAATTTCAACAAAATAATGTTTCATGAATGCGATTCTTACCTGTTTCTAACAACAGAAACAATTTCAGAACTAAATGGTATGGTGGGTGTTGTCATGGCTTGCTGAAATGACATGGAACTACATGGGATGGTGGGTGTTGTCATGGCTTGCTGAAATGACATGGAACTACATGGGATGGTGGGTGTTGTCATGGCTTGCTGAAATGACATGGAACTACATGGGACTATGTACTAAAGACTGTATTTGAAGGGAATTATTATTATTACCCTAAATTATATCATACACACATTCAGCTATTTAAGTATCTCTTCCTGTCATTTACCTGTACAGTTAATTTAACCATGCAAATATTAATTTACCTGTTCATTTAACCAGACTGTATATTATGTAAACTATTATTACCCTCACTTATATCATACGCATATTTAGCTACTGAAGTATTTCTCTGCCATCAACCTGTATAGTATAGTTAACCATGCAAATATTCCTTATTTATCTATATCAATTTGCAATATAATTTTTTTTCACCTACCACACAATGTATAGTGTACATATTCAGCCATCCACCCATACTATGCAATGCCTTTTTATAGCTTTTTGCACTCCAGACTTTTATACTTTTTAAACTGCTGCACTATGTATTGTGCATCTGTCTTTTGTGTATTTCGTTATGGCATTTTGCACCTGCCCTGTTTTTTTTTTCTTTTTTTTTCGTAGCTGCTTGACGAAGAAATTTTCCCTCGGGGATCAATAAAGTGCTTGTCTCTGTCTGTCTGGCATCATCTAATCAGAGAGAAAAGCTGGTCATTTGTCATGTGATGGATGAAGTGGCATCTTCATCGGCCCCAATCTCTAGGCCTTCCTATATTACATAACTAAGTTCCCCCAGAACAGTCCTGTTGCCCTGCCCTGCCCTGCCCTCTCAGACCAATGTATTGTCTAGACTTTGGAAATGCTAGGAATTCCTGTCTGGGTAGAATTTAAAGTGACAGTTTACTTCAACGTGTGTCTGACGTTTTCAGGTCTCAAACGTTTGGTCTTGTTGAACAGAAATTGAAATCTGTGATTAGAATTGTTTTTTTTGTGGAGTTGAAAATGACATTATTTCTCTTTTTTTTTTCCTCAGATCGTAAAGCTCCCCCAGTGCCTCCTGAAGCAGAGCCAGCCGTGGGGAGTGAACCCATTCCCCCTTCCCCCTCTCACGCTCCACCTCCCCACCAGCCCCCCCACCAGCCACCTCCCCTGCCCCACCGTCCTCCTCCTCCTCCTCCTCCCTCCAGCTACATCATAGGCATGTCTACCTCTAGCTCCTACATGTCAGGGGAAGGCTTCCAGAGCCTTCAGTCTATAATGAAGACAGGGGAACCCTCCTACGCCCCCATGCCCCCCAACTACGGTCCCCCCATGCCCTATCACCCTCATGTATACCCCAACGCCCCACCGCCTGGCCCCCCACCCAGTGCCTACCCACCCCCCAACCTGCCCCCTCCCTCCCCAGCCTACCCTCCACCAGGCTACAACCACAGCTACCCTGAGTACCCCCCCCCGCCTCCACGCATGCCCCCAGGACACGGGGTGCCTCCTCCAGGAATGGGCATGCCTCCTGGGGTTTACCCCCTGCCACCAGGCCAGCCTCAGGTGCCCCTGCCACCCCCTGGCATGCCCATGAATCACGGAGGATGGATGAGATGAAAGGAGGAGAGCTAGAGGAATGTCTGATGCTTGCAGTCCACTCCCTGTTGTCAGTCCTGGGTCCTGTTCATTAGGCACCAAACAGAAGAAAATGTACTGAACTAGACCAATAAGAAATACTCCTTTTTGTTTTCTGTTGCAAAACCGTTTGGTACAGTGTGTTCTAATGAGTATGACTCTGGAGTCCACTGGAGATGTTACCAAACAAAGGATAGCAACTTGCAAAGCGATCTCTGTTATTCTACATTTTCTTAGCGGCGTTGTGGAATCCCAGACATGTTAAGGTTATGACCCCTGGAATCTGAACATCCATTCTGTAGCACAGATTCTATCAGGTCCACATTCCAAATGGTTCCTTTTGAGGAAAGACAAGGCAGATGATATTGAATTCTTCACATGTTTGAACATATTTTGAGATGCATTGAAAGAAATGCAATTTATATTTAGACTGAAGGTTCAGTTGATGCTACAAAAAGCCTGCTTGTTTTTGCTTACGTTTTTAGCCTGTGTGAAAATAAAATATTTTCACTAATCAGTATTGTGATAACTTTACCTTGTGTTTGGAAAACTAAGTTGGGTTTATTGCAGAAAACACCAAATATATTTTTGTCCCTTTTTTATTATTTTAATTTAGCTGTGTGATTATTGGTTAATCTGTAACATGTAAAATGTATAATCCAGTAATAGTAGTCATGATCTGAAAGACATGGGCAACCCATATCTGAACAGCAGGTGGATAGAATACTGGACAGGCAGGCGTGTATTTGTACATAATGATAAACTTACTATGTGAAATCTGAGCAATGGATCTTTTTAGACCGCTTATATCCATAGTGCCTTAATTAGGCTTTACTTTAACAGACTTTTGTGCTGCCCACACACACACACACTTGCTTTTATGTCACGTAGGCCCTTGGGATAATAAAATACATTTCTCCTACTTTGAAACAAGTGTTTGTGTAGTGTTATTAGTCTAGCCAGTGTTACTATACTGCCATGACTCGTTCCTGAGGCCAGTGTTGAGTGTTTTATGTTGTTGGTGTGTTTGGAACACAGTTTTCAGGTCGGAACAGTCCACTTTGAATGTTTTCCCCAATACTGTCAGTCCACTTTGAAATGTTACGTTTCTCAGAAATATACAGTACAGTGATCATTCACTATATATACCAGCAGAGGGCAGGTTTACTCAAGTTCTGAATTCCTGTCACTTCAGTATGGAAGGGTTCGTAACGTATTGTAGGTGTTGCTTAGTGTTTATCAGTGGGCTCAAGTCAGCATTTCCTCACACAGTAATTCAGAGAAGAGACAGAATTACAAAGAAAATGATCACTTGTTTATTTTTTCTCAATGTCAATTACTAACTATCACCTACACATATTCGTTTGATCTCAGTGAAATTCATTAAAAAAAAAAAAAATTTCATTCATGCTATTTGCTACAGGAATAGTTTGCATTAAACACCGTAGGTCTCTTTTGAAATCGCACCCTGCTCACTACTTTTGACCAGGGTCAGCACAAGGATGTGGTCAAAAAGCAGTGCACTGCACTAGGGAACGTGGTGCTATTTCAGATGCAGACTAGGTTCTAGTATCATCATGGCTTCTAGTTTAGCACATACGTGTAATATACAGGATTAAAAATACAACAAAGTTCAAAACACAGGTTCCAATTTAATATCCCATGCAGAGAAAAATGTGGCACGTCTCAAATCAGAATGCCAGACTGAAAAATATTACAAGTCATCATGGCTTCAAATCAGTTGTTCCTAGAAAAGAAAGGACACTTGAAAATCCATACTTTTAAATTATTTTTTATAATTTTTTTTTTGTAGTAGTAGACTCCATTAGAGAGAACAGAGGCGGGTGAACCATAAGAAGATACGTTCAGAAGCCTCAATAATGTTCTAATTTGGAACAACTAATACAAGAGCCAGGAGTGCTCGAGCTGTCAATCATTACCGATTGCCCGATCAAAAGACCTGGATACCAATCAAAATCTCCTGATAGGTCAACATTTTAAACTGGCCAATCACATGACAGCCCTATCATTGGCTAGCTCTCCCATCTTTATCTAAACACCTGGCAACAAATAGCCTTGAACAGTTTGATCGTAACAGTACTTATTATTTAATCTGACATCATCAAGGTATAACTAGTTAAAACGTAGCTGTATCGAAAAACATCTAAGGGAAGACTTGTTCTTTCTTACATTCCAACAGAAATAATATTCTACAAAACATGCACAGTCCACTGCTCAAACTCATCTGCTGTATTCACCATGGCTAAAACACTTATTCATATGCAAATTGAAATGAAAACCATTCAATTTATTTGACAACTTTCTTAGCTTTCAATTAAAATACTGTGATGTATAGTAGTTACTGATGACCAAAATAGACAAATTAGTCTGATCTTCCCTTTATGACAGTAGCATAAAAACCTTCATGTTTCAGAGAACATTTCTGAAACATTCTGTCATTAAGATTTCTGAAACATATTATTTCATATAAAATGAATGCAGAAAATGTAGTCTCCAACCCTGTAGTAACCAGGTGTCGTCAGTCTGTTACAGAGAACTACAGTACACAAAGGCAGCCTGACCAATGACAAGAAAGAATCACCGCTATATCCATTCAGACTTCACTGGGTCACAGAAGAGTCACAGATTCGGGGTAAAGCTCTCGTTATTTCCCAACCTGAGGAACATGATTGTCTTAAAGCATGCACAACCTTGTACATTTTAGTTTTAAAAAATTTAATAAAATCAACAATAATTACCCCATTGACTCTGGGCTGAGACGGTTTAGATTTAAAATGGCCTTCAGAGGAGATAAAGTAATAATTTATTTCAACAAACTACAGTAAAAAAATGAGTGGTTACCATAGAAAGAACCCTGTTTAAGGTTCAGTCGTGTGCTTTTGTAAAACATAAAACCCACAAAACTGTTTTTTAACAAATGGCCACGCTAGAATAATAATAATAATAAAAAACAAAAAGGTTAAAATAAAAAATAACAACAAATTGGTGCCATGGTTTTATACATATTTTACACAAGTTTTAAAAGTGATCTCTATAACAGTACTGTATTAATAATATACTTCTCTTATGAGCATAGCTATGTATCATATCACAATGGGTATCACATATTAACACTTTGGATGCTAATGCTAATTCTTCTAAGGCTAGCATTAGCTAATGCTAATTTTGCTAAAGATAGCATTAGCTTATGCTAAGGCTAGCATTAGTTAATGCTAATTATGCTAATCAACCAGATAAAAGGCAAAGCACAACTAACAGAGGAGCTAGCTGGGTTTTTATGGTTCTCTCATCTTTTCAGTTCGCTACAGCTAGCGACTGGAATGAGCTGCAACAAACACTATCTCAATCTCTTCATTCAAAGACTCAATCATGGACACTTACTTAGAGTTGTGGCTGCTTTGCGTGATGTATTGTTGTCTCTACCTTCTTGCCCTTTGTGCTGTTGTCTGTGCCCAATAATGTTTGTACCCTGTTTTGTGCTGCTGCCATGTTGTGTTGCTGCCATGTTGTGTTGCTACCATGTTGTTGTCATGTTGTGTTGCAACCATGCTGTGTTGCTGCCATGCTATGTTGTCGTCTCTCTTTATATAATGTTTTGTTGTCTCTCTTGTCATGATGTGTGTTTTGTCCTATATTTTTATGTAGTTTTATTTTTATCCCAGCCCCCGTCCCCGCAGGAGGCCTTTTGCCTTTTGGTAGGCCGTCATTGTAAATAAGAATTAGTTCTTAACTGACTTGCCTAGTTAAATAAAGGTAAAATAAAATAAATAAATTGGAAGTACTATGAAGAAGTGGGGTGACATTTCTCCTAGACACTGATCCACAGTCAGTTATGAACGTTACCTCTAAATGCTCAAGATCAGGATTGAAGGCAGGTGAAGCTGATCCTAGATCTGTCCATACGAGACACTTGTAACCCAAAAAGTAGTAACCATATCTGACGTTATCACAGCGGTACGTTAACATCAAAGGGATGTTAACGGGTCATGTTTTTTATCCCAACATTGCCCCAGCCTGAAGCCCTGCTATGGTAACCATCCAGTTCTACTGGTCCTTTTCTAGAGGACTCCAATCTCTCTCATCTGACTTTCTTTCTTTTTAGCATAAAACACAACAACATGAGAGTTTGCTCTGAAATAGTCTTCAGCACTGTGTAAAGCGTAAGCCTGTCTAAAATCAGTAATACAAGGAAAGTGGCAAATCAGTGAATCTAGCTGCCAGTTATCAACAACACTGGGAGTTCAAATGAAATGTGTGTGTATGGGGAGTTGACTGGTGGAGAGGGAGAGACGGAGAGGTCCATTCTGATTCTGTGGTTTTCCTGGGTCGTTTAATGTCCAGTCACATATCCCAGGAGAATGGTGCACCTATAGTCAGTGGGAGGAAGGTGTTATGGGTAGTGTAGGCAGTAGGAGTGTAGGTAAGGTGGTTTAGGTGAGAGTATGTAGTTAGTTTCTCCCTCTCTGGTTGCTGTGGACTACATAGGACCTTTGAACTGGTTACCAGAGAGATGCTGTCTGATTGACGGCTTAGATCCCGCCACGTCGCCCAGCTTTCTCCACACCACCTGCACACACAAACATACACACGTATGCACCACACACATGAAAGCGCACACACACACACACACACACACACACATAAAAAGAAAACAAACAAAACAGTTATGTTATGCTGCCTTTTCTTTATACACGAAAGCTGAAATTCAATCATTTTGACTTTGATGCGCCCAGACAGTATGTGCAGGCAAAGCATCTCTGTCATCACTTGGTCTTACACCGACTCAGCCCCTGTGGAATCTCTCTGACTGAACCCCTGGTGGAATCTCTCTGACTGAACCCCTGGTGGAATCTCTCTGACTGAACCCCTTGCCTGAACTGTCCTTAAGACATTTTGCCACAACTTTGGAAGTATGCTTGGGGTCATTGTCCATTTGGAAGACCCATTTGCAACCAAACTTTAACTTCCTGACTGATGTCTTGAGATGTTGCTTCAATATATCCACATGATGCCATCTATTTTGTGAAGTGCACCAGTCCCTCCTGCAGCAAAGCACCCCCACAACATGATGCTGCCACCCTTGTGCTTCACGGTTGGTCATTATGGCCAAACAGTTCTATTTTTGTTTCATCAGACCTGAGGACATTTCTCCGAAAAGTACGATCTTTGTCCCCATGTGCAGTTGCAAACTGTAGTCTGGCTTTTTTATGGTGGTTTTGGAGCAGTGGCTTCTTCCTTGCTGAGCCGCACCAAAGTACGTTCATCTCTAGGAGACAGAACGCATCTCCTTCCTGAGTGGTATGACGTCTGCGTGGTCCCATGGTGTTTATACTTGCGTACTATTGTTTGTACAGATGAACGTGGTACCTTCAGGCGTTTGGAAGACTTGTGGAGTTCTACAATGTTTTTTCTGAGGTCTTGGCTGATTTCTTTTGATTTTCCCATGATGTCGAGCAAAGAGGCACTGAATTTGAAGGTAGGTCTTGAAATACATCCACTGGTACACCTCCAATTGACTCAAATGATGTCAATTAGCCTATCAGAAGCTTCTAAAACCATGACATCATTTTCTGGAATATCCCCCCCACCCCCCCTGCGCTGCTTAGATCACAGCGCCACGGCAGTTCACAATTCTCTAGCAAGCAGGGAGAGTATTTGATGACACTTGATGGAAACAACACATTATTTTTAATAGTTTTGTTTTAAGCCTTTCCCCAACCCATAGCCCTTGCCCTTAATACAAACATAAATGTGCAATTCAGTCATCATGCTCTGTTTCTAAATGTTGACTGCAAAGTAGGCAGAATGATATCATGATGAGTGGTGACAATTGGGAGGACATCACATACTGTAGGCCTACATTGTACAGTACAGAAACACCACTAGCCAAATTGTCTCTTGCTAGGTGTGCAATTGAACTAAAAAGCAACTACACCCTCGAAAAAAATATTGTTTTAGATTTTCCCCAGACGTCTCCTGATGTGGTTTAAGCATTGTTGTGGACATAAAAAGTGTGATTCTGAGAGTGAAAAACGGTAAAATCTAGAATCTTTCACACAGGGCACCTTTCCTTCACCTGCGGGCCGATTGGATTTTTTATTGTCAAAATTAGAGTATACCCACTTCTCCAGGCCACACCACTGGGAGCGACACACTGAAACTAGAACACCGCTCCACGGCGGGACAGAGACACTCCTACTGCTTTGTAGCGCTGAGCAAAATAGACCAGGGCAATGTATTTAAAATACCCAGAATCCCTCTACTCATGTTCTCACTGTACTAATAACTCATTGGGGTAGAGAAAGACAAAAAGGAGAGAGAAATAGAGAGAAGGCAAAAGAAAAAGGACAGACAAGGATATCATTAATAAGGCCCAAGGGGGTGTGATATATGGCCAATATACCACGGCTAAGGGCTGTTGTTATGTACGATGCAACGACGAGTGCCTGGACACAGCCTTAAGCCGTGGTATATTGGCCATATATAACAAACCCCTGAGGTGCCTTATTGCTATTTTGAACTGGTTACCAACGTAATTAGAGCAGTAAAAATACATGTTTTGTCATACCTGTGGTATACAGTCTGATATACCACGGCTGTCAGACAATCAGCATTCAGGGTTATACAACTACTTACGTTACACATCTCTCTGACAATGGCCTTCTCCTTCTCACTCAGATCCTCCTCGTAGTTCTCTGGGACCTGCTTCTTATCCAGGTTCTCGTGGACCTCCAACACCTGGTAGAATGAGTCATATGATCATGAAACCAAGTTAGTGAATAAATGTGATTCACTGTTTAAACCAGCAGTACAAGAGCTGTTCCAGCCTCATCTGATGTTGATGTTTTAGCTGTTCAAACTGTTCAAACTGTTCAGACTGTTCAGACTATTCAGACTATTCAGACTATTCAGACTGTTCAGACTGTTCAGACTGTTCAGACTGTTCAAACTGTTCAAACTGTTCAGACTATTCAGACTGTTCACACTGTTCACATTGTTCACACTGTTCAGACTGTTCAAACTGTTCAAACTGTTCAGACTGTTCAAACAATTCAGACTGTTCGGACTGTTCAGACTGTTCAAACTATTCAGACTGTTCAGACTGTTCAAACATTTGCCATTTTAAAGCAAATTTCCTGCAATTCTACACACTTTCCATGTCATATGACACTATGAGTCGAATCCCGATCGAATTCCATTATTTTAAAAACAGACCCACAGTCCGTATTGACCTCGTTCTGGGTCCGGATCCGGCCTGCGGTCTGCCTGTTGCGTATGGCTGTTTTAGAGTTATCATGATGAGAGTTGTTGTTTTTTATTTTTATTCAACTTTATTTATTTAACTTGATGTGAAGTTGTCATACCTTCATGGCGTGGACCACAGCCTCTGGTTTCTGAATACAGGACAGGTAGCCTGTTACCGGGGTTGACTCACTGGTGGGGAGACGACCAATTGTGCCCTGAGAGAGGAGAAAGATTGAGTTAGACTCACGAGGCCATATTACATAGTCTTGCTCCATTCCAAACTATCTGTAATTGAATGCAATTACTTACTTATAATGTAGTGTAGGCCGTCATAGTAAATAAGAATTTGTTCTTAACTGACTTGCCTAGTTAAACAAAGTTGAATAAAATAAAGGTTGAATAAAATACATAAAAAAATACTATGTGTAGCAGAACTGCTGAGCTGTTAAAACCCACAGCTATGTGTTATCAGAACTGCTGTGCTCTTAAAACCCACAGCTATGTGTTATCAGACCGGCTGTGCTGATAAAACCCACAGCTATGTGTTAGCAGAACTGCTGTGCTGATAAAACCCACAGCTATGTGTTATCAGAACTGCTGTGCTGGTAAAACCCACAGCTATGTGTTAGCAGAACTGCTGTGCTGATAAAACCCACAGCTATGTGTTATCAGAACTGCTGTGCTGGGTAAAACCCACAGCTATGTGTTAGCAGAACTGCTGTGCTGGTAAAACCCACAGCTATGTGTTATCAGAACTGCTGTGCTGGTAAAACCCACAGCTATGTGTTAGCAGAACTGCTGTGCTGGTAAAACCCACCAGTGTGAGATGTGTTAGCAAAACTGATATTGGTTTTATTCCTTGCTAGGTAAGGGTAAGTAAAGGTTTTGGACAGTGCAGAGAAAGTCACAGCCAACGGCGGTTTTCTGTTCATATGGATGTTGAGTCTTGGCTCAGTACCCTGCCTAATCAGCCTTAGGCCTTCCAGTATGAGGAGGAACACACACAGTCAGAAACCATGGTCTCTAGTGTTAGAGTCTTAGTGGAGAATAGAAGCGGACTATCTAGTGTCTGTGTGAATCAAATGAACAGAGCTTTGTCTCACTCATATGTTGATGCTTACACACACACACACACAACACACACACACACACACACACACACACACACACACACACACACACACACACACACACAAAGAGAGAGATACACAGTCACATACACAGATACACACAGACACACACACACCCACACAACGTGACCTAAAAGTGGAAGTGGGGCAGTTTGAACAAAGAGAGAGCAGAGCAGAGGAGGGCCAGCTAAATATAAAACCATGATGATGATGGGAGAAGAAGCCATCCTATTAACTAACTAACAGTCC
>CM042411.1:27186514-27368367 GCA_023634145.1 Thymallus thymallus | reverse complement strand
AGACAGAGTTCTCTGGGGAAGGCTGTGTGAGTGTCTGCTGAGAGACACAGTTCTCTGGGGAAGGCTGTGTGAGTGTCTGCTGAGAGACAGAGTTCTCTGGGGAAGGCTGTGTGAGTGCCTGCTGAGAGACACAGTTCTCTGGGAAAGGCTGTGTGAGTGTCTGCTGAGAGACAAGAGTTCTCTGGGGAAGGCTGTGTGAGTGCCTGCTGAGAGACACAGTTCTCTGGGGAAGGCTGTGTGAGTGTCTGCTGAGAGACAGAGTTCTCTGGGGAAGGCTGTGGAGTGTGAGTGTCTGCTGTGGACCTGAGAATTCTCTTCTCTGCAATCTGAATGGCCTGTAAAACTCTCATACATACAGAGGGATAGAGGGATGACTGATAAAGAGATGACTGATAAAGGGATGACCGATAAAGGGATGACTGCTTGATGTACTGGAGAAGACAAACCCTTTCACCTGCATTTCTGAGCTTGGTTTTCTGAGCATGCAGTGGACAGGCCCTCCATGTGAAGATCCTGGCGCATCCACAGAGTTTAAAGTCCCTCTTCTCTCCTCTGCTTTGTCTGGAGAACAATACCCCCCAGCCAGATGGCCAAGCATTCCCAAGGCAGAGAAGGAGGAGACACCCAGAACCCAACAACCCCACTACCTCTTATAAGACCCACACAGGGGGAGCAAAACGTCTGGAAGCCAGGCTAGGGCTGACTCAAATCAAAACAGAATGCCAGTGCTTTTGCAGAAACATGCCTAATCCACTGTTGGAAGTCCTAGAACAAGTCAGAGAGAAGAGAGCCCCACTCCAAAACCTGACCCCTGACCCTTCTCCACCCAAAACCCAACTTCCTTAATCTCAATGGGTAATACAAGAGGAGTTATAGTTAGAGAGAAATGTCTGACTTAAGGTCTGACTCAACTCAAACGAAAACAGAAAGTGTTTCCAGAAAGTTCCAGAGTCTACTCTTGGCACCTGGGAGAACGAGGGCAGGCTGTAGAGCAGAAAGAGGAAATGACTGTTCAGTAAACCAGAGTGAGGTAACCATTCAACAACCGATCCTGAA
This sequence comes from Thymallus thymallus, assembly GCA_023634145.1. NCBI lineage: Eukaryota > Metazoa > Chordata > Actinopteri > Salmoniformes > Salmonidae > Thymallus > Thymallus thymallus. The sequence goes on along the minus strand of CM042411.1, from coordinate 27,367,311 downwards.
GATAGAAACAAAAGTTTCACTTCTCAACAATAAATTCCAGATGGCTTCACTCTTCACTGTTTAAATGTCTCTATTTCCAAATGGCGTCCTATTTCTCATATAGTGCACTACTTTACCAAATCAAATCAAATCAAATTGTATGGGTCACATACACATATTTAGCAGATGTTATTGCGGGTGTAGAGAAATGCTTGTGTTTCCAGCACCAACAGTGCAGTAATATCTAACAATACACAACAATACACACAAATCTAAAAGTAAGATAATGGAACTAAGAAATATATAAATATTAGGACGAGCAATGTTGGAGTGGCATCGACTAAATACAGTAGAATAGAATACAGTATACATACAGTACCAGTCAAAAGTTTGGACACATCTACTCATTCCAGGATTTTTCTTTATTTTTACTATTTTCTACATTGTAGAATAATAGTGAAGACATCCAAACTATGAAATAACACATATGGAATCATCAAGTACCCTTTTGGGTTCCATGTAGAACCCTCTGTGGAAAGGGTTCTACATGGAACCCAAAAGGGTTTTATCTGGAACCAATAAGGATTCTCCTATGAGGACAACCAAAGAACCCTTTTAGGTTCTAGATAGCACCTTTTTATCTAAGAGTGTAGGGCTTTTTTGAGAGGACTCTTGAGTCTTACAACGTTGTGCCACCTTGACATTCCCCTGGAGGAGAGGACAAACTTACGTCTGCATAATATCTCAATGCAAGGTGAAGGTTAGGCGTAGACTATGCTGAGTGACTCCTATTAAAAACTTTGCGATCGAAAAAGCTGACAAGTAGAAATATGCCACACAGTGTCCTCCTGAGGACAACAACTTGCTGACTTTTGGCTGGCTGGCCGTTCTCTAAAGGTCACCTGAAGTCTGAGTGTGTCTACTAGACAGAATGGGTATTGCTGAGGTCATGTGTAGCCAGCACACTAGAGGCTTGTCACCGTGCCACATGGTCCATCATCGACACCTGTCTATTCTCCCTATCTCATCTCATCCCAACACAGCCGGCCAGAGGTCCATGTGATGGTCTCGTCCGGCATTCTGCTATACTCATCAAAACCAAGGTGTTTATAGACCACCGAGGACAGAGTGTAAAGAGCTCCTGAACATGTTGTGGTGATGTTGTGGTGCTGAATGTTTAATGTATCACTTTAACTAGGCCTAGGCTATTATATTTCGATGTGCAACCTTGTGTTCTCTCACATTATGGTGACTGATGACTGTCATCAATAGGTAACACAGTACTGACATCCCGAGCCGACAAGGTGAAAAACCTGTCGATGTGTCCTTGAGCAAGGCACTTAACCCTAATTTGCTCCAGGGGCTGACCCTGTAGGTAGGCCGTCATTGTAAATAACAATTTGTTCTTAACTGATTTGCCTGGTTAAATAAAGGTTCAATAAAAAAATTAAAATTAAAACGTAGATATACTGTAGGTTCACTAAAGAGAGAGAGAGAGAAAGAGAGAGATAGAGAGATAGAGAGAAACTACCCTACAGTACTGAGAACAAGATCCCAGGAATCATTTGCTTTTTGCATGACATACAAACATACGTTTATGTACAGTATCTATCCAGTAGATCATTTAGTAATTTAACCGATAGCCTATATACTCTGATATCAATCTCATACAGTATATCTATACATACAGTAGGGTGTCAACTAAACTAGTAGGATTACTCTACCCCACTGGCTGTGGTGTATGGGCTGGGTGGTTTATGGGCTGGGTGGTTTATGGGCTGGGTGGTTTATGGGCTGGGTGGTTTATGGGCTGGGTGGTTTATGGGCTGGGTGGTTTATGGGCTGGGTGGTTTATGGGCTGGGTGGTTTATGGGCTGGGTGGTTTATGGGCTGGGTGGGTTATGGGCTGGGTGGTTTATGGGCTGGGTGGTTAATGGGCTGGGTGGGTTATGGGCTGTGTGCTCTACTGGCCATGAATGAACAGATCAGACAGCAGGTTCAGGGACAGAGAGAGAGAGAGAGAGAGAGAGAGAGAGAGAGGTTCCCTCTGTGGGTCTCCTATGTCTCCCTGTGGGTCTCTCTCTATTTCCTATGTCTCCCTGTGGGTCTCTCTCTCTCTCTCTCTCTCTCTCTCTCTCTCCTATGTCTCCCTGTGGGTCTCTCTCTCTCTCTCTCTCTCTCTCTCTCCTATGTCTCCCTGTGGGTCTCTCTCTCTCTCTCTCTCTCTCTCTATTTCCTATGTCTCCCTGTGGGTCTCTCTCTATTTCCTATGTCTCCCTGTGGGTCTCTCTCTATTTCCTATGTCTCCCTGTGGGTCTCTCTCTCTCCTATGTCTCCCTGTGGGTCTCTCTCTCTCCTATGTCTCCCTGTGGGTCTCTCTCTCTCTCTCTCCTATGTCTCCCTGTGGGTCTCGCTCTCTCTCTCCTATGTCTCCCTGTGGGTCTCGCTCTCTCTCTCCTATGTCTCCCTGTGACTCTCTCTCTCTCCTATGTCTCCCTGTGGGTCTCTCTCTATTTCCTATGTCTCCCTGTGACTCTCTCTCTCTCTCATATGTCTCCATGTGGGACTCTCTCGCCTATCAACAGGACAGCCTAGTTAGTTTAATGTAGTGTACTGTAGCAGCTTGAGGTGGGGCGAGGCCTAGTTAGTGCTGTAGTGTACTGTAGCAGCTTGAGGTGGGGCGAGGCCTAGTTAGTTTAATGTAGTGTACTGTAGCAGCTTGAGGTGGGGCGAGGCCTTCCATGCTACACATTACCATGACAACAGGGTCACTACATTAAACTAAATCCGAGTCTAAGAATACTGAAGCCTGAAGGAAGAATAATGTGTCTAAGGCTGGATAAACAGGATATGAGCAGTAGGTACACCCCGTTCCTGTTGGTTTCTGTTTCTGCCCCCAGCCAGTCAGTACTAGATGACTAGAAAAGAGAGAGCAGAATGGAAAACAACATTGTTGTGAAGTCGATATCCAAGTTTTCTTTGAAATACAGTGAAACTCAAGGTTTTTTCTTCAACTGGTGATGTTTGATATCTTCCAAATGTTTGTCTTATAAGCCTAGAGTCTAATGGGGATATTGAAAACTAAAAGTGGCAGTTTGTTTTAACCAGACTTTGTAATGATGTAATACATCATGAATACTTGAGCAGTGCTTTTAACATATTTAGTTACTCGATCTCCGTTCTCTCTCCTTTTAGGCCAATTTGTTCAACAGAACATGTACACAGACTGAGTGTCTCTATACAATCTACTTCTCAATGAATCACTGCCACTTGTTTTTGCTGACTTAGTGACTTTGTCAACTGGAGAGAAGCCCATTCAGGTAGGCTAGGCTCACTGGAGAGTTGCCACACAGCCTCACCTTCTTAAGGTGTGACATTATACAATGACACAGTTAAACTAATAGGGGAAACGTCCCTATTAAAGCCCACGTACCATATAAGCCCACTTGCAACTTCTGAGTCAATCAATGAAGCTGCTTGTTACATAAATTACACTTATTATTGTAAGCCAATCAGATTTGTCAATATTGAGTTATCAAGGCATATGTGTGACATGTGCCTGCTGATCCCAGAAGTGATTTTGGTACCCTCAGAAGATAATTTTTTTTGCACATTTCTACTCCTGTTTTTGGTAAGTACTCATTTGTTATCAACATTTAAGTGATTCGTGTTTTTGAATAAGACATATGTTAGAATATTACTTGAATTATAGATATTGTTTATTTTGAAATCAAAATATGAGTTTTGGCATGCTAGCAAACAGACCACATGCTGCATCAATACAGTAGCTGCATAGTATGGTTCACTGCAATGACATAAAGCATGATAAGCAGGTATAGTTTACATTTTCGTATGCAGTTTATATTATTATACTGTTAAATAGACAATAAATGTGTGTGTTTATCTTTATTGATTCCAGCACAGCCAGAATGATGACCTGGTGATTAAAATCAGATAGAAATGAGGTTGAACACACACACAAGGCCCAGTAATGACGCAATTAAAACGATTATGTGTGTAGGTGTTAAAAGTCAGAGTTTAAAGAGCCATCCTATTTTATGGCTTTTCTGTGTGTGACTAAAATAGTCTAATTTGAACCTAATTTAGTCCAAGAGCTTGAGTTTTATGGTGTGAATAAGTGACTGAAATTATTACTCAAAGGGTTAGTGTTCATCTAAAAATAACATTTAAATCAACTTGTAATGAAACGTCAAAATGGTTTCTCTTCACCATACTATTAAGAAACAGAAATATAGCCTGGGTCTATTTACAAAGTCAAAACACTTTTTCACAGCATTGTCATTCTCTGGAGAACCCACATACTATTCAGTTACTAACTGAATAACACCATGGTAACCAGCGCTAACTCCTGAAAGACATAATGGATACATTAGACGGATCATTTATCAGTGTCTGTGGCCCACTGTTCTGACTCATGGCCTTTAACTCTCAACAGAGTTTAATTCCGGTGCTGCATTCTCTATAAACTGACACACACACACACACACTTACGCACACACACACACACTTGGTTTATGGATAATAGCCCCAATTATACCATCAACAACGGTGATGTGATTTAGACTGCTATATTTAAGAATATATCTAGCACTGTCTTACTTACTTGAATGGAAACATATTAGTGCACCAACATTTGCACTTAAGTCTATACTTTGTGTGAGAAAATTTGCTCTTCATCCAAGTTATCCTTAGCAGCTTGGTTGGGTATTAATCCTTAGCAACTTGGACAGACAGAAAGACAGACAGAGACACAGAGAGAGAGAGAGAGAGACACAGAGAGAGACACACAGAGAGAGAGAGAGAGAGAGAGAGAGAGAGAGAGAGAGAGAGAGAGAGAGAGAGAGAGAGAGAGAGAGAGAGAGAGAGAGAGAGAGAGAGAGACAACGAGAAAGAGAAAGAGAGAGAGAGAGGAGAGAGAGAGAGAGAGAGAGAGAGAGAGAGAGAGAGAGAGAGAGAGAGAGAGAGAGAGAGAGAGAGAGAGAGAGAGACAAAGAGAAAGAGAAAGAGAAAGAGAGAGGGGGGGTCTGTGTAGGGTCAGGAGTAGGGCTGGGCGTTATACCGTATTTGACTATATACTACTATTTACTATATACTACTATTTACTATATACTACCATTTACTATATACTACTATTTACTATATACTACCATTTACTATATACTACCATTTACTATATACTACTATTTACTATATACTACTATTTACTATATACTACTATTTACTATATACTACCATTTACTATATACTACCATTTACTATATACTACTATTTACTATATACTACCATTTACTATATACTACTATTTACTATACACTATATACTGGTATTGATGTACGGACAAACACAAACCAGACCTCAGAAGAGGACTGTAGACACACACACACACACACGTACGCAGACAGACACACGCATGCACACATACGCGCACACACACAAAGTCAAGTAACCACAATGCAATGCAAGTCATACTGTACATGTGCAACTCAACTGCATCATAATTCAGAGCCCGAAATCTCCAATCCGATTCCAGATTTCGAACCACCAATAATATGAAGTAAGTGAATGAAGACACTGGCTCCTGGAAATAGAACACAAGTGACTGCTGTACTATTACACACAGAGACACGCAATATAACACGCCTATAGGATACATAGTCTCTGTTGAGGCTCCAATCAACGCTCGGTGTCATCACCGAACCTAACCGGCACGCACTGGAATCAGCATGTAGCCTATATGGATGGAAGAGTAGGCTAATGCAGGCACTGGCTCCTGGACATAAAACAAAAGTTGTATACATAGGGACACGCAATGTACAGGCAGTATAGTTTCAGGCATAGTTTTAGTTCAGGCTTCAATAAGGATCTTTAATAACCCATCCAATCAAAGATCTTTAATAACCCATCCAATCAAAGATCTTTAATAACCCATTTCTGGGATAACCCTCACTCTATGTATCATGTATTGTGTATCTGTCTTTTGTGTATTTTCATTCTGGCATTTTGCACCTGCCCTGTGTTTTTTCGTAGCTGCTTGACAAAGAAATGTCCCCTCGGGATCAATAAAGTATCTATTTTTCTAGCTCAGACAGAGCATCCCAGCACACAGAGGTCTAGAAAGAAGTTGCATGTAAAACATCCATTCTTTAGGCAAAATCATTCATTGGTGTTTTAACACTTGTAGGCTAGGCCTATACGGTATGCATTCCTCCATCTTTCCAGGTTAAGAAATATCAACTTTAGATGTGTGTGTATAGAGCTAGTTATCCCCAAGGGGAGAGGGGGTGTGTCACCAGACTCAAACTCACTCAAACTCAGAAATGCAATTACACTGACAGCAGGATCCACCAGAAACTCCTCCTCTGTTTTGCCACCTCCGGCCCACCTCCCACCTCCACCAAGCTAACACACTACTTCACCCTAGCAATACCCCCACCTCTCCCCAGCCTAACCCCCCACCACCTCCCAGCCAACCCCCCACTACCAAGCCTCTTTGAAGGCCTTTTGTTTGCTTGCCTGTCTCGCGCCCCTTGCTAGCTCTCTCTCCCTCCTCTTTCTTATGGGGTAGAGGAGACAGAAATGTGGCGAGGGCTATGTGGGGGATCTTTCTGACTGGAGACGAGGCAGAACAATAGTATTCTGTAGTTGTTGGTTGGATTCATTCTTTAAGAGCATGCCAGCTCTAGAATTCCCACTCCTCCCCTTCTTCCATCCATCTGCCCATCCATCTGCCCATCCTCCTACTCTGGCACAGTTGTCTCTCATTTAGCACCTCAGTAACGGTTTTAATGTTTGTCTGCTAAAGTCCCCACGGCCTCCTTGGCATCTGGATGTCAGCAACTAACAACTGTTTTCCTTGGACTTCAAACATTAGACCTAAACTTCCCCTTCTCTCCTCATCCATCAGCTTGGCTCTGACTGACACTGACTGCGTGAGGAGAGAGCTGGGATTGGTGGAGAGAATGTCCCGATCAAAAAGATTTCAGATTTGATTTAATTGTATAGTTTCTTTTGTTTAAAATGTACAGATAGAGTAATCATTCACTACAGTGAGTCTTTTGTTGACACACAGTCCATGCCAGCCATGGAGAGAAGCTATGGAGATTCTGACAGGGTGCTGTAAAGAGGAAGGGATAATCAGCGTAGAGCCAGCTGTCTGACAGTGTTGAGCATAGGGTTGTGCGGTACAGTGTCAGTCCAGGGCATAGACGGACTGTTTGGTTCAGGGGCACGCAAGGGCTCCACTTAGTAAAACATCAGCTTAGGGAGGATAGAGAGGTGTCCTGCCCTGCCCCATTCCACCGCAGGCAGACAAGCAGACCTAATATTGCTGTTACGCAATGATGCACAAACATAGCCCAAAAAATGTGTTTGTGTGCAGATTAAAAACAGCTTTGATTGCTAGCATGCTGCTAGGATACAGTATCTCTACCTTCAGGGTTTTAAGATTCTAGAATTCCTGGAATCTGAAAAGACACCAGCTGTGGAATTCAAACATAGAATGATATTTGAAGAAGTGCACCTGTGCTGCGTTCCTAAAACAAACAGATCAGAGGCTGGATTTAGGCGGCCTGTCTGTTTGTACGTTACACCACGAAACAGACTGTATTTATCCTAAAGAATAAATCATTGTGTTATTGGTGTGTGTGTGTGTGTGTGTGTGTGTGTGTGTGTGTGTGTGTGTGTGTGTGTGTGTGTGTGTGTGTGTGTGTATGTATGTGTGTGTGTTATTGGTGGTGATGTGCAGATTAAACCAGGCTTAGCATCCTATTTCATTATGGTATTTCATCCAACACTCTGCTAAAGCCTGCGTATTTAGGTCTTAGAACAGGGATTGATTTCTAGTCCGCTTGATGCATTTCAAATGTCCCCTAAGCAGAGAGAGAGAGACCCTGAGCAGAGAGAGAGAGACCCTGAGCAGAGAGAGAGACCCTGAGCAGAGAGAGAGACCCTGAGCAGAGAGAGAGACCCTGAGCAGAGAGAGAGAGACCCTGAGCAGAGATAAAGCGAGAGCACAGAGACACACAGAGAGAGACAGAGAGAGAGAGAGAGACAAACATCCAATCGAAATAGCCTACTGCATGCAGTATTTTGCAAGACTGTATTGCAAGTGCAAAGAAAAACTCAAAATAACGCATTTAGAGCAGAATTGGGCCAATACCCCCTCCTTATTCAAATAGAAAAAAAGAGATGAAACAGGAGAAGAGTCCGCTCAGCCAGCTGGTTCTGAGGCTCAGTTCACTAACCCAAACCAACCCCATAGAGCCTCAGGACAGCACTCAGAAAATCACAAAGCAAAAATATAAATATATCACCTTCTGGAAAGACACCCAAAAAAATCTAAGTGAACTATTTGTCTCTAAACTGACAGTACATGGTGGCAGACTATCTGACCACAGTGACTTATAGAAAACTGAGGAAAACACTGACTAGGTACAGACTCAGTGAGCACAGTCTGGCTATAGAGACCGGTCGTCACAGGCAAACCTGGCTGCCCAGAGAGGACAGGCTGTGCTCACTCTGATCCAGGAGAGAGGTAGAGGCAGAGCTGCATTTCCTGTTACACTGTGACAAATACTCAGACCTAAGATAAACTTCCTTTCCCAAAATGATCATTCATTACAAAGACTTTGAAACTATAAAAGATGAAGATAGAATCTAATATTTATTGGGTGAAAAGCCTAAATGTTCTGGCAGCCAAATATGTGTCCTCCTGCCACAACCTGAGGGACAGCCAGTGAAAAGTACAATGTAATGTCAATACTTTTTCCCCATTTAGTTTTGTTCTGGTTTTCATGTGTCTTCTCAGTCAGGTTGAGACTGGTCTACTCCTACTGTTTTAATGTATTGTTATTCTCATACTATTGTTGTAGTTGCTGTTAATGGAAATCCCATTAACTACTATTAATGCCTTACTACTGTTGGTCTCACCATGTTTGTTATATGTATACTTTGACAATGTAAGTAATTTAACTGGGCATGTCAATAAAGTCTACTGAATCTAATTGAAATTGAGAGAGAGAGAGAGAGAGAGAGAGAGAGTGAGAGAGAGAAAGAGAGAGAGAGAGAGAGAGAGAGAGAGAGAGAGAGAGAAAGACAGCTCCTCGAGAGCCAAAGACGACAATTATAATCAGATCACTTAGTCTGAGTCCTTCTTAAAAGCAATTAAGATAGTCTTCTCTTCTTCCTTCAGGGCCGTGATACTCAGTGACCTAATTGACCACACATCAATCTGATGGTGGGACACTGATAAGGCTACTTAGGCATCCAGTGTGTGTGTGTGTGTGTGTGTGTTACAGTAAGCATCCCAATCATGATTTCATCTCAGGATGAGAAGAGGATTTAAACACAGCAACAGTGAGGTAATCACAACAATAGCAATAGTTTAGTCCGACACATATGGTGCTGGCTGTCTGTCGGAGAAAATGCCAGTCAGTCAGACTGTCATATGGCAGGCTAATCCAATGCTGTGTGGGCCTTGACTGAATCAGTCTGGAGGAGGGAGGGGCACTCAGGTCTTGGCAGCATCACTGTCCAATGTCTCTGTGTTCTGATGGAGGTCTGTCTGTCTGAACGATATGTAAGTCTGAACGGTCTGTCTGAACGGTCTGTCTGAACGGTCTGTCTGTCTGAACAGTCTGTATGTCTGAACGGATCCAGACTATAACAACCGGCCGTGATTGGGTGTCCCATAGGGCGACGTCCCAGTTTGGCCTGTGTCTGCCGTCATTGTAAATAAGAATTTGTTCTTAACTGACTTGCCTAGTTAAATAAAGGTTCAATTTATTATTTTTTTTAAACGGTCTGTATGTCTGAATGGTCTGTTGATCTGTCTGTCTCAGAGCCATATAGGGATGGCTCTGCTTTGTTAGTCCCTACTGCTGGGGGAAAGTTTACCGCAGGTATTTGGTGCAGCGAAATGCTTACTTGCAAGCTCCCTCAACAATGCAGTAAAATATCAATAATAATGATATCCCCCTTCTCCTATGCATTTAACAACCCAGCTCAAGTCCGGCTGGTATGGACCATTGAGATGAGATGGCCTATGGACAGGTGTGTACAGGTGTGTGGACCGATGTAGGCCATAACAAGTGTATGGCAGGTGTGTATTACAGGTGTATAAACTTACCATTGAGTCCATTAGGGATGCTCCTGTGATGGTGTGGTGCTGACAGGTCATCCATGGACCTCCTCTGGATGGTGCTGCCCAGCTTGCCCTCCCTCTCCGCGGGTAGCTTGTGTATTGGGTTGTGGCTGTGGTGGTGGTCGGGGCTACCTGCGCTCCCCGTGCTGGAGGTACTACTCCCATCCCCGAAGTCCCGAACTATCCCTGTCCCGCCGTTCAGGTTGGTGAGGCTGGACTGGGAGTCTATGGAGCTCCGGGAACCGGCTCCGTTCCTCTCCTCGTCCAGCATGAGGATGATCTCCTTCAAATCCGTGTTCTCGCGCACCACGGTCTCCTGGTTGGCCTCGAGTTCTTTGAGCTTCAGCTGGTAGGTGCCCACCTCCTTCCACATGGCGCTCGCGGAGTACCGGCCAAACCGCTGCCACTCCCGGGACAGCTTCTTGCCCTTCTGCCGGTCGTCGTCCAGGAAGCAGCAGAGCTCGCGGAGCTCGTTGTTGTCGTCCTGGAGCTTCTGGTTGATCTCCTTCAGGTTGCGAATCTCATGCAGGTGCACATGCAGCCTCCGGTTAACGTCTTTCATCATGTTGCCGTGCTCGATCATCAGGTTCAACTTCTCGCTGTCCACCCTCCTTAGCCTGTTGACCAGCTGCTCCTTGCCCCATTGCAGCAGCTCTTCATCCGGTAGTTGATTCAGGTCTGGCTCCTTGGGTCCATCGGACGAGGTTTTAGCCATGTCTCTCTCGGGTCTGTGCTCTCTCCTCCGTTCAATAACGGGACAGCAATAAACTGGATGTCTATGCTAAACTAGCCGAGTCTCAATTGCGGAATTCATAATACGGAAATGCTGCTAACGGTGGCACTTCGGATCGAAAACTTAAATTAAACAAATTAAATTGGTTTTGGCAACCATGCAGAAGACTGCGCGCACCAGTATTTTTAAAAAGCTTTCCACTGATTCTTGGTATTTTTTAATTCGTTCATAAATACTGTCTATATTGTGTAAAAATAAAACAAGCTAATGTTTACGGATTAAAATTCAATCGCTCATACCTCGCGCTGAGAACTGTCAGTAGAACCCTGAGCATTCCACTGCATGTGCAAATCCTGCTATGCACGTTCCACTGTGGAAGAAAATAACGAAAATATCCACGAAAATAAATACATTTATAGTCTGCTAAAAAATCAGACAGAAATGTGTGATTGGAAGAAAGAAAAAATACAAAACCAGCATGTTGCTTTTCCGAGACAACAGAAACGATCGCCTTTTACAACAGACACAGTGCTCGAGCTCCTTCAAAGATAAGCCTTTTCCCCGAAGTGGTGACTGGTGAGAGTCTGGGCAGCGGGTTGAATCCCCGAGCTCGTTGGAAATGTGCACGATCCTCCCCCGCTTCCACAGACTGTAGTGTAGCGCAGACTGAAAATGAATTTTCTATAGAATTCAAAAAATGGGTCTGTTTTGAAAACAGCAATCTGCAATTGAAATGGTCAGTTCCACTTGATTTGAGACAGGAATTGAAATTCAAAAGAATAATTATGAAAAAATATACCACTAGCTATTATTTTGTATTTTTTCTAAAACAACATTGTCAGTCGTTCATTCTGAAAACTCCAGAATGATTACATCTATCATTTCTATATGATCTGCTATAACAATGTCATAAACATTATTAGGCCTATAAACATGTTATTAAACATGATAAAGCACTCTCTTGCTTTTAGTCAACTGAATGTCACAGCCCTCTTTGCTATCTGCAAAGGATAGCTTTAGTCTACACATCCTTGCATTTGCATGTTGACCCAAATAAAAAACAATGGATACACCGTTTCCAAACGTAAGACCAATGAATGAAACATCAAAGCTGAGGCAACAGTGGAAAGAAATATAACACTTGATTGCCTTTTCACAATGTAACCCGTCATAAAAATCTAAGTAGCTTCCACTTGCAATTCAATCAACAGGTGTCTAAAATGACGTCACATGAGTGTAAACAAGAAAGGTGCAAAACATGAGAATACATGTTCTTGGGTTTGTCTGCAGGTTCACAGCGACGACCTTGTGGACAAAAGTATTCTAATCTTCTGGAGCTCAGTAATGTTTGGTAAATTATTTTATTAAAATATAGTCAATTCACTCCAATAGAGGCATGTTGGTTAGGAAGTTCATATATACTGTATAAAGCTCTTTATATTATGTGATAAATTGTATACTGAATAGTAGCAACATGATAAGTGTATTAAGCAACAAGGAACACTCCTATGTCAAAAACTAGGTGGTTTGAGCCCTGAATGCTGATTGCCTGAAAGCCGTTGTATATCAGACAATATACCACGGGTATGACACAACATTTATTTTTACTGCTCTAATTACATTGGTAACCAGTTTATAATAGCAATAAGGCACCTGGGTGTTTGTGGTATATGGCCAATATACCACAGCTAAGGGCTGTATCCAGGCACTTTGTGTTACGACGTGCATGAGAACAGCCCTTAGCCGTGGTATATTGGCCATATACCACACACCCTCTGGCGTCATTGCTTAATTATATTATTTTACCATTGATACAAAAAATTAAAATAATAGTTTGAAACCCATTTTCATTAAACATAACTAGATATTTTATAAGGCGCTTCATTGAAAGACAGAGGTCATTTGCTCCACTAGGAACTATGAGGAACAAGTAAGTTATTGAGAAGTGCTAGTCATGTTCAGGTCCCAGCCAGGTCAGGCTGCATGTGTCTTTCCTCTGTGTCTAATGTTACACACCACTCCACTCTTTGGTCTCAAAGACCCAGTGTCCAGGATGTCAAAGGACTGGCCAGGCAGCAGGCTGAAGTCAAACCTCTGGAGCAGCTTGGCCATCACTACCTTAGCCTCCATCTGTGAACAATAAATCTCTTTAAAGGATGACAAATCTGGTGTGCTCAACTATAAAACATGATATATTGGAGGCAGTAGTCCAGGAGTATTCTAACTAGGATGGATAATAGGACCAGCACAGAGCACTACCAAATAAAGTTGTTTTGATATATTTCATATGGACAGTCTGCTTACCTGTGCGAAGCTCTGACCCAGACATGAGCGTGGTCCCAGGGCAAAGGGGTAGTAGCAGTAATAGGGCCTTTAGGACAGAAACAAACACAGCATGTCTGTTAGTTCCGCATGTGTTTTTCTGTTGCTCATTAAGAAAAACGAGATTTCAGTTATGGGGGTGTGGTTCGATGAGGCAGTTACTAATGTTTGTCCCCCATGAGGCACCATAGGAACAAAGCCATGATCAAGAAAATAGTCAGCATGAATCTAAGATAACTCAAGAAATCTGTATTTAATTTGGACATTTTTGATGCACAATTTTACATCTAGCTAAGGTGTTTGGTGCAGTATTTCTCAAGTAAAAAATGTGAGACGTATTGTCTTATGTAAATAAAGTCTGATCCGCTGTGCTGCTGGGCAGGTCTGTCTCACTGTCTGTGTGTTCTGCCGTACCATTGGATAGAGAGCAATCACCACAGCTGTTTATCCTGTGTTAGTGGGCAAGTGGGCATTGTTGAAATCAAAACCCAACACTGATGTATGTACTAACTTTATTACCAAAATTAACCTACTTGCACTTTTTAGTCAATTTTGGCACTGGAAGAATTGTTTTTGACTAATATCGATGTCACATATGCCGTTTCCAACATTCTCGAGTTAAGTTGAACTTTAAATCAATTCAAATGTTGTAAAGAAACAATAAAACAATAAAAACGACTTACTTGGCAGCGTCTGGATGGAACCTCTCTGGGTCAAACTTCAGTGGGTCCTCAAAGAACTTATCCAACCTTCCACAGACATACGAACTGAACTGTAAACAGACAAGATAGGGGCAAACATAAAATATGTAAGACAGTTCAGTATATAAAATGATTACACCCACACCCAAAATAGTTGATGAGGTGTTTGTTCACTACACTGTTAAAATGAAGTGCTTTGTAACACCAAAACTAGTGGCAACTGAGCTGCCACCAACTTGAAGGAGACGAAACCTTAACTTTGTTGTATTGAAACAACATCCTGTATTGAAACACATGGTGTGTTGTAAGATCACTAAATCCAACACCTTGCCAGGAACTGGGAACACTAACCAAACAAAAACATCATTACTTTAACGAGATGTGTTTGTGCCGCCATGAGCATTCAATTCTAACTTATTGTATTCGTTTTTACTTACACTTGTATGTTGACTTCTCCATTAATGTTGTTTTGAAGTTTTCGCTGACTTTTCTTAGCGGATAAACAAATTGAATTATGGGGAGTTTCAGGTCCCAGAGGGAACATAATTGTACACTCGCAAACTCGACAAAAAGCGAGGGCTGAGAGGCTTGCGTTGCAAACTTCCCTTGCTTGGCTAATCATTTGGACCGCCCGAAAAGATGGAGACGGGGATTCCACCCAAGGGCATAACGCGAGGGTAAGTGGAACGAGGGTGTGTCTTTTAAGTGTTTGGACCTAGTTACATAAAGTTGGATTAACAGAAAATGTGCAATATGCATCAAAACGAAATTAGACAGGTGCATACATTTGGGCACCCCAACAGAAAAATCACATCAATATTTAGTAGAGCCTCCTTTTGCTAAAATAACATCCTCTAGATGCTTCCTATAGCCTCTATGAGTGTCTGGATTCTGGATTAAGGTATTTTGGACCATTCCTCCTTACAAAACATCTCCAGTTCAGATAGGTTTGATGGTTGCCGAGCATGGACAGCCCGCTTCAAATCATCCCACAGATTCTCAATGATATTCAGGTCTGGGGACTGGGGTGGCCATTCCAGAACATTGTACTTGTTCCTCTGCATAAATGCCCAGGTAGATTTTGAGCAGTGTTTTGGGTCGTTGTCTTGTTGAAATATCCAGCCCCGGCGTAACTTCAACTTTGTGACTGATTCTTCAACATTATTCCCAAGAATCTGCTGATATTGAGTGGAATCCATGCGACCCTCAACTTTAACAAGATTCCCAGTACCGGCACTGGCCACACAGCCCCACAACATGATGGAACCCCCACCAAATTTTACTGTGGGTAGCAAGTGTTTTTCTTGGAACGCTGTGTTCTTTTGCCGCCATGCATAACGCCCCTTGTTATGACCAAATAACTCAATCTTTGTTTCATCAGTCCACAGCACCTTATTCCAAAATGAAGCTGGCTTGTCCAAATGTGCGTTTACATAACTCAAGCGACTCTGTTTGTGGCGTGTGTGCAGAAAAGGCTTCTTCCGCATCACTCTCCCATACAGCTTCTCCTTGTGCAAAGTGCGCTGAATTGTTGAACGATGCACAGTGACACCATCTGCAGCAAGATGGTCTGTGGGCTGTTTTTGACCATTCTCACCATCCTTCGCCTTTGCCTCTCCGATATTTTACTTGGCCTGCCACTTCTGGCCTTAACAAGAACTGTGCCTGTGGTCTTCCATTTCCTCACTATGTTCCTCACAGTGGACACTGACAGCTTACATCTCTGCGATAGCTTTTTGTAGCCTTCCCCTAAACCATAATGTTGAACAAGCTTTGTTTTCAGGTCATTTGAGAGTTGTTTTGAGGCCCCCATGTTGCCACTCTTCAGAGGAGAGTCAAAGAGAACAACAACTTGCAATTGGCCACCTTAAATACCTTTTCTCATGATTGGATGCAATTGTCTATGAAGTTCAAGGCTTAATGAGCTCACCAAACCAATTGTGTGTTCCAATTAATCAGTGCTAAGTAGTTACAGGTATTCAAATCAACAGAATGACAAGGGTGCCCACATTTTTGCATAGCCTATTTTTCACATCTGATTTAATTTCATACAACTTAATACTGCTACACTAAAAATATTTGTCTGGACAATACCCCTGTACTCAGCATTTATTAGAAAATGAATGACATGCCACTGTGATCATTTTCTGTGACGACAGAGTAAATTATTATGCAGCCTCAGAGGGGTGCCCAAACTATTTCATACGACTGTATATTGAGGTACCAGATTGAATAACATGTTAACACCACAACTAAACTTAGATATATTAAAGAGATTTTAATATACTTCCCCAGAGTCAGATGAACTTGTGGATACCATTTTTATGTGTCTGTGTCCATTATGAAGGAAATTACAAGTTTTGCGAGCAAATGCTAACTAGTGTTAGCGCAATGACAAAGTCTATGGGTATCTGCTAGCATGTATCCCTTTGACATAAAACAACACTCATCACTCATCCACATTAATTTTGAGGTGACTACTCACGATGCATGAGACTCCTGCTGGGATGGGGATGCCATTGATGACAATGTCGTTGGGGATGAAACGAGAAGTGCCAGGTGCTGTAGGGTACAACCTTAGAGTCTCCTTCAAAACCTGGGGAGATGATATTAATCAAACACAACATGCTGATTAACCATGGGAAGAGATAGCTGACCCGAGACTTGAACACTTGCATTAGCTACCTGAGCAAAAATCCCACTGGGCAAAGACGTCAATTCAACGTCTACTTGAATTGGATTTAGATTTAAATAATGCCCTTACATTGATTACTTATTGCAAATCCAAATCAGTTTTCCAAGTCATCACAGATTTTTGGGGTTGAAATTAAGTGGAAACAACGTTGATAACGGGATGGAGTGCCTAAGCTTTAACTCAACCGGGGTAAACATCCAGTTAACATCCAGTCACACAACTGCTGTTAATATAGTACAAGTATGGAATAAAATTGTATAATAGTATACTAGTAATTAGTATCAAATCAAATCAAATTGTATTTGTCACATGTGCCGAATACAACAGGTGTAGACCTTACCGCGAAATGCTTACTTACAAGCCCTTAACCAACAATGCAGTTTTAAGAAAAATAAGTTGAGAAAATATTTACTAAACAAAAATAACAATAAAATATCAATAACGAGACTATATACAGGGGGTACAGGAGGGGACTAAGCATGCACTCCTGAGGGGCCCCCGTGTTCAGGTTCAGCGTGGCAGATGTGTTGTAAACAACCCTTACCACCGTCAGGAAGTCCAGGATCCAGTTGCAGAGAGAGGTGTTTAGTCCCAGGGTCCTTAGCTTAGTGATGAGCTTTGAGGGCACTATGGTGTTGAAAGCTGAGCTGTAGTGAATGAACAGCATTCTCACGTAGGTGTTCCTTTTGTCCAGGTGGGAAAGGGCAGTGTGGAGTGCAATAGAGATTGCATCATCTGTCGATCTGTTGGGGCGGTATGCAAATTGGAGTGGGTCTAGTGTTTCTGGGATGATGGTGTGATGGTGTGAGCCATGACCAGCCTTTCAAAGAAATTCATGGCTACAGAAGTGAGTGCCAAGAAAGCCATTTAGGAAGGTTACCTTGGCGTTCTTGGGCTCATGGACTATGGTGGTCTGTTTGAAACATGTAGGTCAGTGAAGACACTTGCCAGTAAATCAGCACATGCTCTGAATCCATCTGGTCCTGCAACCTTTTGAATGTTGACCTGTTTAAAGGTCTTACTCACATCGGCTACGGAGAGCGTGATCACACAGTCATCCGGAACAGCTGGTGCGCTCATGTGTTGCTTACCTCGAAGCGCGCATACAAGTAATTTAGCTCGTCTGGTAGGCTTGGGTCACTAGGCAGCTCGCGGCTGGGCTTCCTTTTGTAGTCTGTAATAGTTTGCAGGCCCTGCCACATCCGACGAGGGTCTGAGACGGTGTATCAGGATTCAATCTTATTCCTGTATTGACGATTTGCCTGTTTGATGGTTCGTTGGAGGGCATAGCAGGATTTCTTAGAAGTGTCCGGGTTAGAGTCCCGCTCCTTGAAAGCGGCAGCTCTACCCTTTAGCCCAGTGCGGATGTTGCCTGTAATTCATGGCTTCACATGGGTATGTATGTACGGTACCTGTGGGGACAACATCACCGATGCACTTATTGATGAAGCCGGTGACTGATGTGGTATACTCTTCAATGCCATCGGATAAATTCAGGAACATATTCAAGTCTGTGCTAGCAAAACAGTCCTGTAGCTTAGCATCTGCGTCATCTGACCACTTCCGTATTGAGCGAGTAACTGGTACTTCCTGCTTTAGTTTTTGCTTGTAAGCAGGAATAAAGAGTTATGGTCAGATTTGCCAAATGAAGAGCGAGGGAGAGCTTTGTACGCGTCCCTGTGTGTGGAGTAAAGGTGGTCTGGAGTTTTTTTTCTCCTCTGGTTACACATGTGACATGCTGGTAGAAAGGAGGTAAAACAGATTTAAGTTTCCCTGCATTAAAGTCCCCGGCCACTAGGAGCATTTTCTTGTTTGTTTATGGCCCTATACAGCTCATTGAGTGCGGTCTTAGTTCCAGAATCGGTTTGTGGTGGTAAATAGACAGCTAGACACAAGGCAGCTGGACCTGCGTCCCCTGTATCGGCGTCTCTTCCTCATGCGAATGACAGGGATTAGGGCCTGGTCTGGTATCAGCATTAAATCCATCTCGTCCAACTCGTTAAATAAATGTATTTCGTCCAGTTTCAGGTGAGTAACTGCTGTTCCAGAAGCTATTTTCAGTCATAAGAGACAGTGGCAGAAACATTATGTACAAAATAAGTTACAAACAATGAGAAAAAATACACAAAATAGCACAATTGGTTAGGAGCCGGTAAAATGGCAGCCATCTCCTCCGGCGCCATTCTATCAGCCATTGTACAACATCGTATAACGTACAACATGGTTACTGTTTATAAATGTCAGTTCCTATTCCTGGATCTGGTTTGTAGCTCCATTGCTGTCACTGTCATGCCAATGACAAGACAGCGCAAACGGACCTGGGACAGGTAGATCATTTACCTGAGACAGGTAGGTCATTTTCCCCAGGTCATCGAAGGTGATTTCCTGTTTCATCCCGATGACGTCATCCACTTCCTGCTTCACCCTGGAGAGGTCAGAGACACTCAAAAACTCAAACAACCTGTTTTTATAACATAAATAACTAAAATAGAAATTATGAAAACAAGTCCTACTTTGTCAATATCTCTGGCAGCCTTCCCAGTTCCATAACGGCAAAAGCTAGTTGATTGGCTGTTGTCTCTTGCCCTGTCATGATTAAAACAACAATAGTACTGTCACTGTTGTTTCTTCAAACTTCAATTGTGAGGAAAAAACGATATGACTAAGATGGATTCATAAAACAATAAAATAAAGAATAGCACTTGTTTCAGGGAGACGTACCCGCAATGAAGAACGTCACAAAGTTATCCAGCATAAGTTCTTCATCATCGTTTGCTATGTTTTCCTCTGAAATGATGGATATATATATCAGTTTACAGCATTGAGACAATAGTGCTACTGAACCTCATCAATAACGTGACTGTTTTAACAAGGACTTGTCTCACAATGTCACATGCAGAGGCACAAGTAAAAGTCTCCAATGTTATCCTGGTCCCAGATCTGTTTACAAGACAGCACAAACAGATCGGGGATCAGGCTACTACATCATGCCTTTGCCAGCCGTCTTGAGGATCTGTGTGAGGATGTCTTTTGGAACGTCCTCGCCATTTTGGATGGCCATTTTCCTCTCGTTGATCCACTGTCTGCCTGTCGAACGCAGCAGCTGACAAGACTTCTTCACCTCGTTGATGAACTTCTTGTTCTTTGGGTTGAGCTGAAAATATGACATCAAACCATTTCTTTAAAGCCCATCTAGGGACTGACGCTGTAAAAAGCATTATGGTGCATTTAGACACATCTTACAGGCTTCCTACTTGGAAGGATGGCGACAAGACACTAAGGTGCATTAGATCTAACTGTTCATGAGTGTCAATGTTTTAACTGTATTTGTTTCTTATAAAAAAAGGTTTTTGTTATCATGAAACTGTAGGATTAAAAATTGATTAATTCAATAAGCCATCGTTCTCGAGAAGCATCACTAAAATACTTTATGTCACTATTTACCTGGAAGGTGGAGTCTCTGTGATAGTGGACCGTTCCCATCAGACACATCTCTATGGCTTTGGGGAACGGAGTGTCACTATCCTTCAGCAGATCCAGCTCCACTCCAAACGCCACCTACAGATGATATAAAAAAAGAGGACTGACAACTTCCTACAACATGATAAGGTAAAACTCCTGGTTCTAGTTATGCTAATTATAGCTAGCACATTGGCTTGGTTAGACTAAATGGTATATAGCTTAGGTAATGACTGTGTTATCAGTTGTCATTTTACTGTCATATATACAAACAAATGTAGCTTTATAAGAGAAAGAATAAAGATTAAGAGCAGTGTGGTGAACTGAAGGGAACAGGAAGTGACCGTTACCTTAGTGATGACATCCAATGTCACACAGTTGAACATGTGCTGCATGTTGGCAGCTGTGTTGGTGTCAGCCATGTCCCCCAGTTTATCCATCAGCTTCTCTGCCCTCTCGTTGAAGGCACCCATCTGACCTCGCAGGTACCTAGCAATAAACAGCAATGATGGTAGGATGGAGGAACAGATGGATGCTGGATGGATTGATCAATGGTGATCAATGAGTTGATTGATCGATTGATTATTAAATCATGTGAAATGAATAAGTGACTTACAGACTGCTGAAGGCAGGGTCCATTATCCTTCGCTGTTTGTACCATACATCATGATTCTGTGCTGTGACCAGGCCATTTCCCAGAAACCTATGAAGAAGGACAACAGAGTATTTACCCTGTCACTGAATCAACTGACCAAGTTCTCCCGTTTGAATGTCTATATGCTGTTTAGGCTACGGATTCGACAACCAGCATTAGGAGGGATTGTGTTGAAAGAGTTTGTAGCGACCAAAACGTTGTCACAACAAGTTTATTTTTATTTTTTATTTTTTATTTCACCTTTATTTAACCAGGTAGGTCAGTTGAGAACAAGTTCTCATTTGCAACTGCGACCTGGCCAAGACAAAGCAAAGCAGTGTGACAAATAACAACACAGAGTTACACATTAAACAAACAGTCAAAAACACAATAGAAAAATCTATATACAGAGTGCAAAATGTAGTGCAAAAATGCAGTAAGGTTAAGAGGTAGAACAATAAATAGACTATAGTGGTGACATAAATTACAGAATTATCATTATTAACACAGGAATGAAAAATGTGCAAATTATGATGTGCAAATAGAGATACTGGAGTGCAAGATTAGTGAAAATAAACAAAAAATAAATATGGGGATGAGGTAGTAGTGTGGGCTATTTACAGAAGGGCTATATACAGGTGCAGCGATCGATAAGCAGCTTTGACAGCTGATGCTTAAAGTTATTGAGGGAGATAGGAACCTCTAGCTTCAATGATTTTTGCAATTCGTTCCAGTCATTGGCAGCAGCAAACTGGAAGGAATGGCGACCAAAGGAGGTGTTGGCTTTGGGGGTGACCAGTGAGATATACCTGCTGGAGCGCATGCTACGGGTGGGTGTTGCTATAGTGACCAGTGAGCTGAGATAGGGCGGGGATTTACCTAATAAAGACTTTTAGATGACCTGGAGCCAGTGGGTTTGGCGACGAATATATAATGAAGGCCAGCCAACGAGAGCATACAGGTCGCAGTGGTGGGTAGTGTATGGGGCTTTGGTGACAAAACGGATGGCACTGTGATAGACTACATCCAATTTGCTAAGTAGAGTATTGGAGGCTAGTTTGTAAATGACATCGCCGAAATCAAGGATCGGTAGGATAGTCAGTTTTACAAGGGCATGTTTGGCAGCATGAGTGAAGGAGGCTTTATTGCGAAATAGGAAGCCAATTCTGGATTTAATTTTGGATTGGAGATGGTTGATGTGAGTCTGGAAGTTGAGTTTATAGTCTAACCAGATGCCTAGGTATTTGTAGGTGTCCACGTATTCTAATTCGGATCCGTCGAGAGTAGTGATGATAGTCCGGTGGGCGGGTGCTGGCAGCGTTCGATAGAAAAGCATGCACTTAGTTTTACTAGCGTTTAAGAGCAGTTGGAGGCCACGGAAGGAGTGTTGTATGGCATTGAAGCTTGATTGAAGGTTAGTAAACACAGTATCCAAAGAGGGGCCAGATGTATACAGAATGGTGTCATCTGCGTAGAGATGGATCAGAGAGTCACCAGCAGCGAGAGCGACATCGTTGATGTATATAGAGAAAAGGGTTGGCCCAAGAATTGAACCCTGTGGCACCCCCATAGAGACTGCCAGAGGATCGGACAATAGGCCCTCCGATTTGACACACTGAACTCTGTCTGCAAAGTAGTTAGCGAACCAGGCAAGGCAGTCACTTGAGAAACCAAGGCTGTTGAGTCTGCCAATAAGAATGCAGTGATTGACAGAGTCGAAAGCCTTGGCCAGGTCGATGAAAACGGCTGCACAGTACTGTCTTTTATCGATGGCGGTTATGATATCGTTCAGTACCTTGAGCGTAGCTGAGGTGCACCCATGACCAGCTCGGAAACCAGATTGCATAGCAGAGAAGGTACGGTGGGATTCGAAGTGGTCAGTTATCTGTTTGTTAACTTGGCTTTCGAAAACTTTAGAAAGGCAGGGCAGGATGGATATTGGTCTATAACAGTTTGGGTCTAGAGTGTCTCCTCCTTTGAATAGGGGGATGACCGCGGCAGCTTTCCAATCTCTAGGGATCTCAGACGATACGAAAGAGAGGTTGAACAGGCTAGTGATAGTTGTTGCAACAATTTTGGCTGATAATTTCAGAAAGAGAGGGTCCAGATTATCTAGCCCAGCAGATTTGTAGGGGTCCAGACTTAGCAGCTCTTTCAGAACATCAGCCGTCTGGATTTGGGTGAAGGAGAAGCGGGGGGGGCTTGGGCAAGTAGCTGCCGGGGGTGCAGAGCTGTTGGCCGGGGTAGGGGTAGCCAGGTGGAAAGCATGGCCAGCTGTAGCAAAATGCTTATTGAAATTTTCGATAATCGTGGATTTATCGGTGGTAACAGTGTTTCCGAGCCTCAATGCAGTGGGCAACTGGGAGGAGGTGCTCTTATTCTCCATGGACTTTACAGTGTCCCAGAACTTTTTGGAGTTAGTGCTACAGGAAGCAAATTTTTGTTTGAAAAAGCTGGCCTTTGCTTTTCTAACTGACTGTGTAGTACAAGTACTACAAGTAGTAGTAGGAAGTACATTTAGATAACATTAATAATAGAACACATTGAGGACTCACCTCTGTCCAAACAGGTTGAAGAGACGCTTGTAGACCAATGCGTCTTTGGGGTACTTGGGTGACATCAGGACTTCCTGTGGAGACAAGGCAAAGTGTCCGTTTGGTTTGAAGGTAATGGGTTATTTTACAGCAATTTAATTTCAGAAATGAACATGGTAAAAAGTATAACTACACTAATCTCAGCTTACCCTGAACTAAACTATTGCTTAATCAGGTCAGATGTTTAAGTAGTCTGTCCATCAGAGATTATAATTACAGCAGTTTCACAGGTTTACCTTGGTGGTGTCAGGACAGGTGACACACAGGATCACAGCATGCATACCGTTGATACGGTACACCGGTCCATATGTCTCAGACCTGTCAAATATAGAATAGATCTTTATTGTCCCAGGATACACAACACCTGATTCAATGTGTGTGTGTGTGTGTGTGTGTGTGTGTGTGTGTGTGTGTGTGTGTGACCACTGCTGCTCCATAACATTCAACTCACCATTCCAGGAATTTGTCGTGGATAATTCGACCATTTCTCATCTCCTTCAGAAGGGTTGAGGAATGCCCAAATATAAAACTGGGGGAGAACAAGAGATTATTTAATCCATAACTGAAAAATAAGGACGTTATGACGAGTGATACTTTCACCTAGTGGAAATGAAAGACAGGTGAAACAGCGACCCTGGCGGCTGTTGAGGTTAACTTTCACCTAGTTCCCTATCGACACATCCGATATGCGTTACGTTGTCACTCAATATAGTTGAAACATTTAGCTACAGCGTTTTAAAATAAATATCCAAGTTACATAATATTGACTCACCTATCCCTTGGTGGTCCAGGTATGTGATCATATTTCAGATGAATATATTTTATGTAAAGACAAAAAATTAGAAACGCGATCAAAATCAAACCAAGCAGGCACAAAAGCAAATAACCGATCCAACTTGCAATCAAATGAAAAAGTGCCATAATATTGTCAAAGACTAGGTAGCTCGCAAACCAGTCCCTGCAAACCAGTTATGTGTTCGTTTTTATTTTGACGGAATTGGGTCACCTGTAGTACCAGTAGAACAGCGGAAGAGGCGAAGCGAGAGGACTTACTCCGGCCAAAATCTGATCATAAACTATTATGGAGTGGCTGCGATTCTGGACTTTTTGGACCCGATCTGCCGTTGCAATTGATACGGAGATTTCTGCGCAAGAGCGGGATTGGTGGAGAGAATGTCCCAATCAAAAAGATTTCCGATTTTATATAATTTGATTGTTTTTTTGTTTAAAATGTATTTCCACTACTAGTATTATTACTGTTGGTCTCACCATGTTCTGTTATATGTATACTTTGACAATGTATGTAATTTAACTTGGCATGTCAATAAAGTCTACTGAATCGAATTGAAATTGAGAGAGAGAGAGAGAGAGAGAGAGAGAGAGAGAGAGAGAGAGAGAGAGAGAGAGAGAGAGTAAGCATCCCAATCATGATTTCATCTCAGGATGAGAAGAGGATTTAAACACAGCAACAGTGAGGTAATCACAACAATAGCAATAGTTTAGCCCGACACATATGGTGCTGGCTGTCTGTCGGAGAAAATGCCAGTCAGTCAGACTGTCATATGGCAGGCTAATCCAATGCTGTGTGGGCCTTGACTGAATCAGTCTGGAGGAGGGAGGGGCACTCAGGTCTTGGCAGCATCACTGTCCAATGTCTCTGTGTTCTGATGGAGGTCTGTCTGACTGAACGGTCTGTCTGTCTGAACGGATCCAGACAATCACATAGGGCAGCGCACAATTGGCCCAGCGTCGTCCGAGTTTGGCATGTGTCTGCCGTCATTGTAAATAATAATTTGTTGACTTGCCTAGTTAAATAAAGGTTAAATTTTAACCATTTTAAAAAACGGTCTGTATGTCTGAACGGTCTGTCTGTCTCTCAGAGCCATATAGGGATGGCTCTGCTTTGTTAGTCCCTACTGCTGGGGGAAAGTTTACCGCAGGTATTTGGTGCAGCGAAATACTTACTTGCAAGCTCCCTCAACAATGCAGTAAAATATCAATAATAATGATATCCCCCTTCTCCTATGCATTTAACAACCCAGCTCAAGTCCGGCTGGTATGGACCATTGAGATGAGATGGCCTATGGACAGGTGTGTACAGGTGTGTGGACCGATGTAGGCCATAACAAGTGTATGGCAAGTGTGTATTACAGGTGTATAAACTTACCATTGAGTCCATTAGGGATGCTCCTGTGATGGTGTGGTGCTGACAGGTCATCCATGGACCTCCTCTGGATGGTGCTGCCCAGCTTGCCCTCCCTCTCCGCGGGTAGCTTGTGTATTGGGTTGTGGCAGTGGTGGTGGTCGGGGCTACCTGCGCTCCCCGTGCTGGAGGTACTACTCCCATCCCCGAAGTCCCGAACTATCCCTGTCCCGCCGTTCAAGTTGGTGAGGCTGGACTGGGAGTCTATGGAGCTCCGGAAACCGGCTTCGTTTCTCTCCTCATCCAGCATGAGGATGCGCACTAAGGACTGTATTTTAAGGGAATTACTATTATTACCCCAAATTATAATCATACACACATCTAGCTATTAAAGTATCTTTTCCTGTCATTTACTTGTACATTTTGTGTAACCATGCAAGTATTCACTTATCTGTAAATATAACTGTATACTTACCTGTACAGCTAATTTAACCATGCAAAATGTTCACTTACCTGTTCATTTAGCCAGTCTGTCTATTAAGTAAACTATTATTACCCTCACTCATATCATACGCATTTTTAGCTACTGAAGTATTTCTCTGCCATCGACCGTATAACATCCACCAATGTATAGTGTACATATTCAGCCAACTACCCATACTATGCAATGTCTTTTTATAGCTTTTTTTTGCACTCCAGATATCTTGTATTTCTATAATCTATCTATCTATCTCTTGTATTTCTATAATCTATCTATCTATCTCTTGAATTTCTATAATCTATCTATCTCTTGTATTTCTATAATCTATCTATCTATCTCTTGTATTTCTATAATCTATCTATCTATCTCTTGTATTTCTATAATATATCTATCTATCTATCTATCTATCTATCTATCTATCTATCTATCTATCTATCTATCTATCTATCTATCTATCTATCTATCTATCTATCTCCTTCAAATCCGTGTTCTCGCGCACCATGGTCTCCTGGTTGGCCTCGAGTTCTTTGAGCTTCAGCTAGTAGGTGCCCACCTCCTTCCACATGGCGCTCGCGGAGTACCGGCCAAACCGCTGCCACTCCCGGGACAGCTTCTTGCCCGTCCAGGAAGCAGCAGAGCTCGCGGAGCTCGTTGTTGTCGTCCTGGAGCTTCTGGTTGATCTCCTTCAGGTTGCGAATCTCATGCAGGTGCACATGCAGCCTCCGGTTAACGTCTTTCATCATGTTGCCGTGCTCGATCATCAGGTTCAACTTCTCGCTGTCCACCCTCCTTAGCCTGTTGACCAGCTGCTCCTTGCCCCATTGCAGCAGCTCTTCATCCGGTAGTTGATTCAGGTCTGGCTCCTTGGGTCCATCGGACGAGGTTTTAGCCATGTCTCTCTCGGGTCTGTGCTCTCTCCTCCGTTCAATAACGGGACAGCAATAAACTGGATGTCTATGCTAAACTAGCCGAGTCTCAATTGCGGAATTCATAATACGGAAATGCTGCTAACGGTGGCACTTCGGATCGAAAACTTAAATTAAACAAATTAAATTGGTTTTGGCAACCATGCAGAAGACTGCGCGCACCAGTATTTTTAAAAAGCTTTCCACTGATTCTTGGTATTTTTTAATTCGTTCATAAATACTGTCTATATTGTGTAAAAACAAAACAAGCTAATGTTTACGGATTAAAATTCAATCGCTCATACCTCGCGCTGAGAACTGTCAGTAGAACCCTGAGCATTCCACTGCATGTGCAAATCCTGCTATGCACGTTCCACTGTGGAAGAAAATAACGAAAATATCCACGAAAATAAATACATTTATAGTCTGCTAAAAAATCAGACAGAAATGTGTGATTGGAAGAAAGAAAAAATGATAATAGCCCTATATTTACAAAACCAGCATGTTGCTTTTCCGAGACAACAGAAACGATCGCCTTTTACAACAGACACAGTGCTCGAGCTCCTTCAAAGATAAGCCTTTCCCCGAAGTGGTGACTGGTGAGAGTCTGGGCAGCGGGTTGAATCCCCGAGCTCGTTGGAAATGTGCACGATCCTCCCCCGCTTCCACAGACTGTAGTGTAGCGCAGACTGAACATTAATTTTCT
Source organism: Thymallus thymallus (assembly GCA_023634145.1). NCBI lineage: Eukaryota > Metazoa > Chordata > Actinopteri > Salmoniformes > Salmonidae > Thymallus > Thymallus thymallus. Next base: position 27,339,797 of record CM042411.1, on the reverse strand, counting down.
ATAGAATTCATAAAATGAATTGAAATTCAAAATAATAATTATGAAAATAGACCACTAGCTATTATTTTGTCTTTTTTCTAAAACTCCAGAATGATTACATCTATCATTTCTATATGATCTGCTATAACAATGTCATAAACATTATTAGGCCTATAAACATGTTATTAAACATGATAAAGCACTCTCTTGCTTTTAGTCAACTGAATGTCACAGCCCTCTTAATTGCTATCTGCAAAGGATAGCTTTAGTCTACACATCCTTGCACTGGCATGTTGTCCCAAATAAAACAATAGATACACCGTTTCCAAACATAAGACCAATGAATGAAACATCAAAGCTGAGGCAACAGTGGAAAGAAATATAACACTTGATTGCCTTTTCACAATGTAACCCGTCATAAAAATCTAAGTAGCTTCCACTTGCAATTCAATCAACAGGTGTCTAAAATGACGTCACATGAGTGTAAACAAGAAAGGTGCAAAACATGAGAATACACGTTCTTGGGTTTGTCTGCAGGTTCACAGCGACGACCTTGTGGACAAAAGTATTCTAATCTTCTGGAGCTCAGTAATGTTTGGTAAATTATTTAATTAAATTATAGTCAATTCACTCCAACAGAGGCACGTTGGTTAGGAAGTTCATATATACTGTATAAAGCTCTTTATATTATGTGATAAATTGTATACTGAATAGTACCAACATGATAAGTGTATTAAGCAACAAGGAACACTCCTATGTCAAAAACTAGGTGGTTTGAGCCCTGAATGCTGATTGCCTGAAAGCCGTTGTATGTCAGACAATATACCACGGGTATGACACAACATTTATTTTTACTGCTCTAATTACATTGGTAACCAGTTTATAATAGCAATAAGGCACCTGGGTGTTTGTGGTATATGGCCAATATACCACAGCTAAGGGCTGTATCCAGGCACTTTGTGTTACGACGTGCATGAGAACAGCCCTTAGCCGTGGTATATTGGCCATATACCACACACCCTCTGGCGTCATTGCTTAATTATATTATTTTACCATTGATACAAAAAATTAAAATAATAGTTTGAAACCCATTTTCATTAAACATAACTAGATATTTTATAAGGCGCTTCATTGAAAGACAGAGGTCATTTGCTCCACTAGGAACTATGAGGAACAAGTAAGTTATTGAGAAGTGCTAGTCATGTTCAGGTCCCAGCCAGGTCAGGCTGCGTGTGTCTTTCCTCTGTGTCTAATGTTACACACCACTCCACTCTTTGGTCTCAAAGACCCAGTGTCCAGGATGTCAAAGGACTGGCCAGGCACCAGGCTGAAGTCAAACCTCTGGAGCAGCTTGGCCATCACTACCTTAGCCTCCATCTGTGAACAATAAATCTCTTTAAAGGATGACAAATCTGGTGTGCTCAACTATAAAACATGATATATTGGAGGCGGTAGTCCAGGAGTATTCTAACTAGGATGGATAATAGGACCAGCACAGAGCACTCCCAAATAAAGTTGTTTTGATATATTTCATATGGACAGTCTGCTTACCTGTGCGAAGCTCTGACCCAGACATGAGCGTGGTCCCAGGGCAAAGGGGTAGTAGCAGTAATAGGGCCTTCAGGACAGAAACAAACACAGCATGTCTGTTAGTTCCGCATGTGTTTTTCTGTTGCTCATTAAGAAAAACGAGATTTCAGTTATGGGGGTGTGGTTCGATGAGGCAGTTACTAATGTTTGTCCCCCATGAGACACCATAAGAACAAAGCCATGATCAACAAAATGGTCAGCATGAATCTAAGATAACTCAAGAAATCTGTAATGAATTTGGAAATTTTTGTCGCACAATTTTACATCTAGCTAAGGTGTTTGGTGCAGTATTTGTCAAGTAAAAAATGTGAGACGTATTGTCTTATGTAAACATAGTCCGATCCGCTGCGCTTCTGGGCAGGTGTGTCTCACTGTCTGTGTGTTCTGGCGTACCATTGGATAGAGAGCAATCACCACAGCTGTTTATCCTGTGTTAGTTGGCAAGTGGGTATTGTTGAAATCAAAAACCAACACTGATGTATGTACTAACTTTATTACCAAAATTAACCTACTTGCACTTTTTAGTGAATTTTGGCACTGGAAGAATTGTTTTTGACTAATATCGATGTCACATATGCCGTTTCCAACATTCTTGAGTTCAGTTCTGCTTTAATCAATTCAAATGTTGTAAAGAAACAATAAAACAATAAAAACGTATCATGTGACTTACTTGGCAGCGTCAGGATGGAACCTCTCTGGGTCAAACTTCAGTGGGTCCTCAAAGAACTTATCCAACCTTCCACAGACATACGAATTGAACTGTAAACAGACAAGATAGGGGCAAACATAAAATATTGTTCACCACACTGTTAAAATGAAGTGTTTTGTAACACCAAAACTAGTGGCAACTGAGCTGCCACCAACTTGAAGGAGACGAAACCTTAACTTTTCCGGAGTACGCCACTAAATCAAATATTGTGCAACACCTTGCCAGCGACTGGGAACACTAATAGAAAAGGTTGAAAAAACACTATCTTGGTGTTTCAAATCCTGTCTAGTGCTGAATTAGATCCCTTTGTCTTAATGTTTAACATTGTGTTATGTATTTGATAATTTGCAGTTATACTGTATAACATTTTGGCAGGCATTGTCAAGCACAGTGTTCAAACCACCAGCAGTAACTTGAGATTTAATTGCAAGAACTGAGGACTGCACTTCCACTGAAACTAATGAATGTGGGAATGGGTGTTGTCCTCTTTGATCGTCAAATCGCCTAATGGTTTTGATGTCCTTTCATCATGATCCATTACACCTCATGGTACAACAAGCTGCTTAATACTAATATATAAATATAGTTTCCTTTCTTCAAACATGTATACAACATTGTGTGAAAGAATAGGAAGTGCAAGGTGATTAAAACCAAAGACTTAACCAATGGGTTCAATCACTCTATTGTCTCTCACTTTGGTTAAAGAAAATATGTTACTCAAAATGTAATTAAGTTGGATTTACATTCCTTTGGTAAAATTAAATGACCAAATCATTGAAATGACTTGCATCCATTTTTTAAATATATAATATAAATATATTGAGACAGTTATGAAATGGCAGAGGCGATAAAGATAGGTGGGGAGAAACAGATTGAAGGGTTGGAGCGGGGAATTTAACCCTGGTCTTCAGTGGGCAAGGGCTGACCTGTCTAAGCCCGGTGGTGTTATCACTAGACCACGGGCTCTGCACGACTTGCATGAATTTTTATTAAGTATATGTTTTTTTTTAATGTCAATTCAAATTCAGTCCAGAATAATGTCTTACAGTGTCTGCATGGTTGAGTGGGTAAACTGTAAACTAAATGTACCATGTTACTGCCCTTCCTGTTTCTAGTCTGTCTAAAGGTGGACTTCCACAAAAGATCTTCTCCATAGGCCCTTATCATCAGTCAATATCTAGGCTATAAAACATGTGCATTGATTGTATGAGAGTATGACAGTTTTAGTGTTTTGATGTTGCCTTTTACATTCACTGAAACCCCAAACAATGCACTGGAAGTAGAGATCTGGGCTGGGCACCGGCACAGGGAGCTGGACGTCGCCTCTTCCGCCGTCCCCATGTCCGGGAATAGGCCCCTCAGACCCTCGGCCCACATTCTCCTGTCGCGCTCAAAGGATTCCTCATCCTCCTCCTCTTTAACCTGGTCCCGACTCTGCAGGGGCTCGTCACAGAGCTCCCACGAGTTGGGAGACAGGTGTACCTCTTCGTCCTCCTCCGACGCCTCCATGTACTCCTGCTCCCATGGCTGCAGGGGCTTTTCAATGAATCCCCACGAGTGTAGCGCAGGGGCTCTCCTTCCTGCCCCTCCGACAGTCCCCATAGCCCCCCCCCAAAAAAAAAAAACCTGTATGGGGGTCTTCTGGACTCGTCGCTGGGCCTGCCATTTGGATCGCCGACGTGGAGCCCGCCGGTGTCGCCGCTGCCCTGGATCCTGGTCTGGATCTAGAGCTGGACAACGGAGGTACTCCTCCTCGGGGAAAAGCTCCTTAACTCCAAGGAGTTCCTCCGTTGTGGTGGATCATTCTGGCATGACTGGAAGGCAGGACCCGAGGCGCAGAGCAGTAGTAGAGAGACATTCCTTTATTGGTTTCCAAATACAACAAAAAAGGAGCGGAAGCAACCATGAACTGAAATGCATATAGCACAAACAATGATCCACACGTAGGTGGGAAACCCAGAAACTTAAACAGGATCCCCAATTAGAGACAACGCAGGTCAGCTGCCTCCAATTGGGGACAATCCCAAAACCACACATAGAGATACCTAGAGGCATCCCTGCAGTCAAGCCCTGACAGTCACCACCAGACAAACATAGAGATGCCTAGAGGCCTCCCTACAGTCAAGCCCTGACACAATCATTGTGTTCTGAGACTTTTTATTTTTTACAGTGTAACAGAAAAAAATGAAATGATAGAAAAATAAAACCATCAAATAATTGGGAGTCCATTAAGGTATGAGCCATTCTGGCATGGGCAAGGCTACTTAATTCCTTTAATACATAGTGGTAGCACAGCGTATCACATGTTAAATCCACAACTAAACTTACAACCACACTCATCCACATTGATTTTGAGGTGACTACTCACCAAGCATGAGACTCCTGCTGGGATGGGGATGCCGTTGATGACAATGTCGTTGGGGATGAAGCGAGAAGTGCCTGGTGCTGTAGGGTACAACCTTAGAGTCTCCTTCAAAACCTGGGGAGATGATATTAATCAAACACAACATGCTGATTAACCATGGGAAGAGTTACCTGACCAGGGACTTGAACACTTGCGTTAGCTCCCTGAGGTACATCCCACTGAGCACAGAGAGTTCAATGTCTAGTTCTGATTTACATTTGATTCAGTCAACGTGAATTAAACGTGAAATCAACAAACCATTTCACCATGTCTATGTGAGAATGCTGTTCATTGACAACAGCTCAGCCTTCAACACCATAGTGCCCTCAAAGCTCATCACTAAGCTAAGGACCCTGGGACTAAACACCGCCCTCTGCAACTGCATCCTGGACTTTCTGATGGGCCGCCCCCAGGTGGTAAGGGTAGGCAACAACACATCTGCTATGCTGATCCTCAACACTGGGGCCCCTCAGGGGTGCGTGCTTAGTCCCCTCCTGTACTCCCTGTTCACCCAAGACTGCGTGACCAAACACGACTCCAACACCATCATTAAGTTTGCTGACGACACAACAGTGGTAGGCCTGATCACAGACAGCGATGAGACAGCCTATAGAGAGGAGGTCAGAGACCTGGCAGTGTGGTTCCGGGATAACAACCTCTCCCTCAATGTGATCAAGACAAAGGAGCTGATCGTGGATTACAGGTAAAGAAGGGGACGAACAGGCCCCCATTAACATCGACGGGGCTGTAATGGAACGGGTTGAGAGTTTCAAGTTTCTTGGTGTCCACATCACCAACAAACTATCATGGTTCAAACACACCAAGACAGTCGTGAGAAGGGCACGGCAAAGCCTATTCCCCGTCAGGAGACTGAAAAGATTTGTCATGGGTCCACAGATCCTTAAAAAGTTCTACAGCTGCACCGTCGAGAGCATCCTGACTGGTTGCATCACCGCCTGCTATGGCAACTGCTCGGCATCTGACCGTAAGGCACTACAGAGGGTAGTGTGTACGGCTCAGTACATCACTGGGTCCAAGCTTCCTGCCATTCAGGACTTATATACTAGGCGGTGTCAGAGGAAAGCCCAAAAAATTGTCAAAGACTCCAAGTCATAGACTGTTCTCTCTGCTACCGCACGGCAAGTGTTACTTTGTATTATTATTATTATTTTACTCTTTCTTGAACTGCATTGTGGGTTAAGGGCTTTTAAGTAAGCATTTCACTGTAAGGTCTACACCTGTTGTATTCGGCGCATGTGACAAATAAAGTTTGATTTGATTTGATTTAGGTTGAAAGTTGGGTGAAAAAAGACAAAATGCCCTTACGTTGAGGTCTTTTTGCAAATACAACCAGTTTTCCAAGTTGATTCAACGTCATACATTTTTTTGGTTGATGAAATGACATGGAACCAATGTCGACTGAACCAGTTTTAGCCCAGTGGGATGCAGTGCCTAGGCTTTAGCTTATTCAGCTTTGTAGCATGCAGACAGACTGGGTTAACATCCAGTTGGTCACACAGTTAATATAATACAAGTATAGTTGAGAGGGTGTTGACAGACATGACAGCTCTGCTTCTAGCTCCTAAGCAACTTTGCAGTTTTTGTTTTTTTGTATACTAGTAATTAGTAACACAACCCAAACAGACCTGGGACAGGTAGATCATTTACCTGAGACAGGTAGGTCATTTTCCCCAGGTCATCGAAGCTGATTTCCTGTTTCATCCCAATGACGTCATCCACTTCCTGCTTCACCCTGGAGAGGTCAGAGACACTCACAAACTCAAACAACCTGTTTTTATAACAGAAATTATAAATAACTAAAATAGAAATTATGAAAACAAGTCCTACTTTGTCAATATCTCTGGCAGCCTTCCCAGTTCCATAACGGCAAAAGCTAGTTGATTGGCTGTTGTCTCTTGCCCTGTCATGATTAAAACAACAATAGTACTGTCACTGTTGTTTCTTCAAACTTCAATTGTGAGGAAAAAACGATATGACTAAGATGGATTCATAAAACAATAAAATAAAGAACAGCACTTGTTTCAGGGAGACGTACCCGCAATGAAGAACGTCACAAAGTTATCCAGCATAAGCTCTTCATCATCGTTTGCTATGTTTTCCTCTGAAATGATGGATATATATCAGTTTACAGCATTGAGACAATAGTGCTTATCAGGGCCAGATTAAGAAATCATAGGCCCTTTTTTAGACAAAATTGTTGTTGTTTCATGTATTTTGGCAGTTTCTTGTATGTGCTTGTGTAACCCAAAGCCCTTTTTTGTTTTTACAAGTGATCCTCTGTGGCTACATTATGCTCTGTGGTGTATTTTGAACATTGAGAACGGGGTACTGTGGTTGGATCAAAAAATATATTTTATAAAAAATATATATAATTTATTTATTTTTTGTATTTTTTTTATTTGCCTCATGGGCCTCCTTATGGGGTTTTGTGTGCAGTTGTGTCACACAACACAATGCCACAGATGTCTCAAGTTTTGAGGGAGCGTACAATTCGCATGCTGACTGCAGGAATGTCCACCAGAGCTGTTGCCAGCTGCTACCATAAGCTGCTCCAACATCGTTTTAGAGAATTTGGCAGTACGTCCAACTGGCCTCACAACCACAGACCACATGTATGGCGTCGTGTGGGCGAGCGGTTTGCTGATGTCAACACTGTGAACAGAGTGCCCCATGGTGGCGGTGGGGATATGGTATGTGCAGACATAAGCTACGGACAACCAACACAATTGTGTTTTATCGTTGGTAGTTGGAATGCACAGTCACATGCAGAGCCACAGGTAAAAGTCTCCAATGTTAGCCTGGTCCCAGATCTTTGTACTGTCTTGTCTTGAACAGTGGAGTTTACAAGACAGCACAAGCAGATCTGGGATCAGGCTACTACAACATGCCTTTGTCAGCCGTCTTGAGGATCTGTGTGAGGATGTCTTTTGGAACGTCCTCGCCGTTTTGGACGGCCATTTTCCTCTCGTTGATCCACTGTCTGCCTGTCGTACGCAGCAGCTGACAAGACTTCTTCACCTCGTTGATGAACTTCTTGTTCTTTGGGTAGAGCTATAGATGCAGGATTTTAATTTGATAACTATTTTTTCGCAGAGCAGGAAATGCTAATTTGTGTATTGAATGTTTAAAAAGGCTTGTAAAGTTTGTAATTTCACCTTAAAAATGTCAGACTTGATTTGCCCTGACGTAAAATTTCCTGCTGTAGCAGACTGGCATAAATTAAAATCCTAAATCTTTAGAAATATAAAAATAAAAACCATATCTTACAGGCTTGGAAAGATGGCAACAACAAGAAGACTAGACCGAACTGTTTATGAGTGTCAATGTTTTAACTGTATTTGTTTCTTATAAAATAGGACTTTATGTCATAAAACTGTAGGATTTCAAATAGATAAATCCATAAGCCATCGTTCTTGAGAAGCATCACTAAAATACTTTATGTCACTAACTATTTACCTGGAAGGTGAAGTCTCTGACATAGTGGATCATTCCCATCAGACACATCTCTATGGCGTTGGGGAACGGAGTGTCACTATCCTTCAGCAGGTCCAGCTCCACTCCAAACGCCACCTACAGATGATATAAAAACAGAGGACTGACAACTTCCTACAACATGATAAGGTAAAACTCCTGGTTCTAGTTATGCTAATTATAGCTAGCACATTGGCTTGGTTAGACTAAATGGTATATAGCTTAGGTAATGACTGTGTTATCAGTTGTCATTTTACTGTCATATATACAAACAAATGTAGCTTTATAATAGAAAGAAAAAAGCTTAAGAGCAGTGTGGTTATCTGAGGGGAACAGGAAGTGATCGTTACCTTAGTGATGACATCCAATGTCACACAGTTGAACATGTGGTGCATGTTGGCAGCTGTGTTGGTGTCAGCCATGTCCCCCAGTTTATCCATCAGCTTCTCTGCCCTCTCGTTGAAGGCACCCATCTGACCCTGCAGGTACCTAGCAATAAACAGCAATGATGGATGGATGGAGGAACAGATGGATGCTGGATGGATTGATCAATGGTGATCAATGAGTTGATTGATCAATTGATTCATGTGAAATGAATAAGTGACTTACAGACTGCTGAAGGCAGGGTCCATTATCCTCCGCTGTTTGTACCATACATCATGATTCTGTGCTGTGACCAGGCCATTTCCCAGAAACCTATGAAGAAGGACCACAGAGTATTTACCCTGTCACTGAATCAACTGACCAAGTTCTCCCGTTTGAATGTCTATATGCTGTTTAGGCTACGGATTCGACAACCAGCATTAGGAGGGATTGTGTTGAAAGAGTTTGTAGCGACCAAAACGTTGTCACAACAAGTAGTAGTAGGAAGTACATTTAGATAACATTAATAATAGAACACATTGAGGACTCACCTCTGTCCAAACAGGTTGAAGAGACGCTTGTAGACCAATGGGTCTTTGGGGTACTTGGGTGACATCAGGACTTCCTGTGGAGACAAAGCAAAGTGTCCATTTGGTTTGAAGGTAATGGGTTATTTTACAGCAATTTAATTTACCTTGGTGGTGTCAGGACAGGTGACACACAGGATCACAGCATGCATACCGTTGATACGGTACACCGGTCCATATGTCTCAGACCTGTCAAAGATAGAATAGATCTTTATTGTCCCAGGATACACAACACCTGATTCAATGTGTGTGTGTGTGTGTGTGTGTGTGTGTGTGTGTGTGTGTGTGTGTGTGTGTGTGTGACCACTGCTGCTCCATAACATTCAACTCACCATTCCAGGAATTTGTCGTGGATAACTCGACCATTTCTCATTTCCTTCAGAATGGTTGGTAAATGACCAAATATAAAACTGGGGGAGAACAAGAGACGATTTAAGCCATAAACGACAAATAAGGACGTTATGAAGAGTGATACTTTCACCTAGTGAAAATGAAAAAGACAGGTGACCCCTGCGGCTATTGAACTTTCACCTAATTCCTTGTCAATAAATCTGATGCGTTGTCACTCAATATAGTTGAAAATAACTTTTAGGTACAGCGTTTTAAAATAAATATTCAAGTTACATAATATTGACTCACCTATCCCTTGGTGGTCCAGGTATGTGATCATATTTCAGATGAATGTATTTTATGTAAAGACAAAAACTGAGAAACGCGATCAAAATCAATCCAAGCAGGCAAATAAGAAAATAACCGATCCAACCTGCAATCAAATTAAAAAGTGGCATATTGCCGAAGACCCTTCAACCCAGTTATGAGGTCGGTTTTCTTGACGTACTTTTGTAGTACTAGAAGCAGAGCGGAAGCGAGAGTGTTTATTCTAGTGATGTGTCATGCGCAAAAGATGCGGCTCTGAGAGCCGATGCTTTGTAGTGAATCAGAAGAGCCGGCTCGCATCGAGTGAGAGCCGGCTCCCAGTTTTTTTCCTTTCGCTGCGTGCTTACAGGCAGAACTTTGTTTTGATTGGTCAGCAATCGCATCGCGGCCAATCAGATGTGAGGATATGGGATCATACCATTATGTAAAAACAGAGAGGGGGGTGAAGTGAAGCGGCACTCCACTGCAAGTTAATGAGTCGTAACAACGTTAATAACGACACTGTCTGTCAGATAGCGGTGAGGAGAGTGTGTGAGTCGTAACTATGAGTGACACCCGAAAGAGAAGCAGCATCTGGCTCCAGTTTAAAGACAATGGAAACAACAAAGCAGAGTGCGTTCACTGCAAGATGAAAATTACTTTAAGAGCAGGTTCCACCACAAACCTGCATAGACATATGAGAACTGTCCATCCTACAGTGCAGTTAGAGGAGAGAGGGCAAGCTAGCACCCCATCTACAGATCCTGGTGTGTCTCATCCCCAAAAAACAGCAACTGCAGCAGCATCTACTGGCTTCCCCACACATGCAGGTATAACCTCTCCTACTGCAGCTCAAAGCAAAATAAGCCAGTTTATACCCAAAGTGATGATCCCATCCAAACAGCACAGCATTGATGTAGAGCTAGCTAAAATGATAGCTACTGATTTCCAACCCTTTTCAATTGTGGAGGACAGAGGTTTTAAAAGTTTTGTCAAAACTTTAAATCCCACATACACTCTTCCCAGTAGAAAAACATTGTCCCAAACAACAATACCTAAACTATATGACACAGAACGGGCATTATGGCAAGTAAGGGAGAAACAAGCTCCATCAGTTTGCCTGACAACTGACTGCTGGACCTCCAGAACAACCTGCTCTTTCATGGCTGTCACTTGCCATTTCATTGAAAATTACAAGATGACATCTTGCCTTTTGGACTGCTTTGAGTTCACAGAGAGACACACTGCAGAAAACCTAGCAGATGAGCTAGTAAGAGTGGCAAAAGAGTGGCAAGTAGAGGACAAAGTAGTGTGCTGTGTGAGTGACAATGCAGCAAACATCACCAAAGCCATAAAAATTCTTAAGTGGACCCATCACCCATGTCTGGCACATACACTAAACCTCATGATTAGAGATGCCCTAAAGGTGGTCAAACCAACCGTGGATAAGGTGAAGGCTGTTGTGGAGTTTTTCCACAAAAGCACAGTTGCAACACAGAGGCTAAAGTCCACACAGTGCCAGATGGGGATGCCTGAACTGAGGCCCAAACAAGAGTGTGCCACCAGGTGGAACTCAACATTTTATATGTTGAAACGAATTCTTGAAACAAAAGATGCCATCATCTCCACCCTGGCCCTCATCAACGCACCAGTTGATGCTCTATGTCAAGAGGAATGGGAGCTGGTGAAAGAGGTCTGCACCGTCCTGCAACCATTTGAGGAGGTGACTGTGGAAATAAGTGCAGACAGGTACCGTGGACCATTTTTTTTCACTACTACCATTCAGTCACTATTATACATTGCAGAAACAATACAGTATAATGTGCCACATATAATATGCCACATACTTTAAAAAAAGCTTCATTTTAAAAGTTGCTGTTTCTCTCCCTCAGCTATGTTTCTGCCTCAAAAATGCTCCTGCTATGCAAAGGTTTGCAGCGTGTGACAGCCCAACAGACTGTAACCATGCAGAAAGGGAAATAATTGGTTGCAGCTCTTTGTTCAGCCATGGACCGGAAATTTCTGCGTATGGAGTACAACACTGTCCACTCAGAAACCACATTATTGGATCCTAGGTTTAAAAAACTTGCATTCAATGACAACAGAGCTGTTGATGAGGCACTTCAGAGAATTAGTGCAGCAGCAGCAAGATGCACCCCTAGCAGCCAGCCAGCTCCGCCATTAGAAGGCCAAGTGTATGAGGAACCACAAACCTCTGTTGTTTGGAGGCTTTTTGATGAAAGAGCTACAGGAGATGCTACAAGAAGAAATCCTACAGCTGATGCTATACTGGAGGTGAGGTCTTATCTTGAGGAGCCCATCATCCAACGAGCAGAAGACCCACTGAGCTGGTGGCAGGCCAAGGCCTCAGTCTTTCCATGCCTGGCGAAGGTGATGGAAGGGAGACTGTGTATTGTGGCAACATCGGTTCCTTCAGAGAGAATCTTCTCAAAAACAGGGCAGATAATCTCAGAAAGAAGAAATAGGATCAGTCCATCAAAGCTGAGGCATCTGATTTTTTTGAATGCCAATCTTCACTGAGGACATTAATACTGTTTGCTTGAGTTTGGTTCTAGTTCTGTTCTAGTTCAATTCTGTTTATTTGCTGTTTTTTTGTTGTTAATTTGTGCAAAAAAATGTTTGATTAAAATGATTGAAAACAAAAGAATGCTTTTGTAACAAAATAAATGCATAAAAATACTGCACATGAAAGGGTTTTCAACACACAAACCATTTTTTTTTTTAAAGTTAGGGTAAAATAAAGGCCTACAAAAAAATCCTAAATTAAGAGCCGTTCAGGAGTCGAAAGAGCCGGCTCTTCTTTGGGAGCTGAGCCAAAAGAGCCGGCTCTCGGAAAAGAGCCGAACTTCCCATCACTAGTTTATTCCGCTTCAAATCTTACGTTAAGCAGATAACTAATTAATAATTCATTTTTGGGGGGGGGAGTGGCTTAGTGATGTGTCATGCGCAAAAGATGCGGCTCTGAGAGCCGATGCTTTGTAGTGAATCAGAAGAGCCGGCTCGCATCGAGTGAGAGCCGGCTCCCAGTTTTTTTCCTTTCGCTGCGTGCTTACAGGCAGAACTTTGTTTTGATTGGTCAGCAATCGCATCGCGGCCAATCAGATGTGAGGATATGGGATCATACCATTATGTAAAAACAGAGAGGGGGGTGAAGTGAAGCGGCACTCCACTGCAAGTTAATGAGTCGTAACAACGTTAATAACGACACTGTCTGTCAGATAGCGGTGAGGAGAGTGTGTGAGTCGTAACTATGAGTGACACCCGAAAGAGAAGCAGCATCTGGCTCCAGTTTAAAGACAATGGAAACAACAAAGCAGAGTGCGTTCACTGCAAGATGAAAATTACTTTAAGAGCAGGTTCCACCACAAACCTGCATAGACATATGAGAACTGTCCATCCTACAGTGCAGTTAGAGGAGAGAGGGCAAGCTAGCACCCCATCTACAGATCCTGGTGTGTCTCATCCCCAAAAAACAGCAACTGCAGCAGCATCTACTGGCTTCCCCACACATGCAGGTATAACCTCTCCTACTGCAGCTCAAAGCAAAATAAGCCAGTTTATACCCAAAGTGATGATCCCATCCAAACAGCACAGCATTGATGTAGAGCTAGCTAAAATGATAGCTACTGATTTCCAACCCTTTTCAATTGTGGAGGACAGAGGTTTTAAAAGTTTTGTCAAAACTTTAAATCCCACATACACTCTTCCCAGTAGAAAAACATTGTCCCAAACAACAATACCTAAACTATATGACACAGAACGGGCATTATGGCAAGTAAGGGAGAAACAAGCTCCATCAGTTTGCCTGACAACTGACTGCTGGACCTCCAGAACAACCTGCTCTTTCATGGCTGTCACTTGCCATTTCATTGAAAATTACAAGATGACATCTTGCCTTTTGGACTGCTTTGAGTTCACAGAGAGACACACTGCAGAAAACCTAGCAGATGAGCTAGTAAGAGTGGCAAAAGAGTGGCAAGTAGAGGACAAAGTAGTGTGCTGTGTGAGTGACAATGCAGCAAACATCACCAAAGCCATAAAAATTCTTAAGTGGACCCATCACCCATGTCTGGCACATACACTAAACCTCATGATTAGAGATGCCCTAAAGGTGGTCAAACCAACCGTGGATAAGGTGAAGGCTGTTGTGGAGTTTTTCCACAAAAGCACAGTTGCAACACAGAGGCTAAAGTCCACACAGTGCCAGATGGGGATGCCTGAACTGAGGCCCAAACAAGAGTGTGCCACCAGGTGGAACTCAACATTTTATATGTTGAAACGAATTCTTGAAACAAAAGATGCCATCATCTCCACCCTGGCCCTCATCAACGCACCAGTTGATGCTCTATGTCAAGAGGAATGGGAGCTGGTGAAAGAGGTCTGCACCGTCCTGCAACCATTTGAGGAGGTGACTGTGGAAATAAGTGCAGACAGGTACCGTGGACCATTTTTTTTCACTACTACCATTCAGTCACTATTATACATTGCAGAAACAATACAGTATAATGTGCCACATATAATATGCCACATACTTTAAAAAAAGCTTCATTTTAAAAGTTGCTGTTTCTCTCCCTCAGCTATGTTTCTGCCTCAAAAATGCTCCTGCTATGCAAAGGTTTGCAGCGTGTGACAGCCCAACAGACTGTAACCATGCAGAAAGGGAAATAATTGGTTGCAGCTCTTTGTTCAGCCATGGACCGGAAATTTCTGCGTATGGAGTACAACACTGTCCACTCAGAAACCACATTATTGGATCCTAGGTTTAAAAAACTTGCATTCAATGACAACAGAGCTGTTGATGAGGCACTTCAGAGAATTAGTGCAGCAGCAGCAAGATGCACCCCTAGCAGCCAGCCAGCTCCGCCATTAGAAGGCCAAGTGTATGAGGAACCACAAACCTCTGTTGTTTGGAGGCTTTTTGATGAAAGAGCTACAGGAGATGCTACAAGAAGAAATCCTACAGCTGATGCTATACTGGAGGTGAGGTCTTATCTTGAGGAGCCCATCATCCAACGAGCAGAAGACCCACTGAGCTGGTGGCAGGCCAAGGCCTCAGTCTTTCCATGCCTGGCGAAGGTGATGGAAGGGAGACTGTGTATTGTGGCAACATCGGTTCCTTCAGAGAGAATCTTCTCAAAAACAGGGCAGATAATCTCAGAAAGAAGAAATAGGATCAGTCCATCAAAGCTGAGGCATCTGATTTTTTTGAATGCCAATCTTCACTGAGGACATTAATACTGTTTGCTTGAGTTTGGTTCTAGTTCTGTTCTAGTTCAATTCTGTTTATTTGCTGTTTTTTTGTTGTTAATTTGTGCAAAAAAATGTTTGATTAAAATGATTGAAAACAAAAGAATGCTTTTGTAACAAAATAAATGCATAAAAATACTGCACATGAAAGGGTTTTCAACACACAAACCATTTTTTTTTTTAAAGTTAGGGTAAAATAAAGGCCTACAAAAAAATCCTAAATTAAGAGCCGTTCAGGAGTCGAAAGAGCCGGCTCTTCTTTGGGAGCTGAGCCAAAAGAGCCGGCTCTCGGAAAAGAGCCGAACTTCCCATCACTAGAGTGGCTGCGGTTCTGCATTTTCTGGAACCCGACTTGTATGGAGCGAGATAGTTGACAAAAAGTTTGAACATACATATCGTTGGGATAGTAAGAAAAATCAAAATCATAGTAAATTGTTAGGACTGTAATAAAAGCCTTGCGTGAAACATGAAACTTAAATGTTAAATTACATCTGTAAACGTACAAAACCTACGTTAGGACTGAATTAACATTTACACGTCTCCCTTTACTCGGTTACAGATCTTTTTTTATACAGTGCATTAGGAAAGCATTAAGACCCCTTCCCTTTTTCCACATTTTGTAACGTTAGTCTAATTCTAACTAGTCTAATTCTAAAACTAAAAGTTTTCATCAATCTACACACAATACCCCATAATGACAAAACGAAAACAGGTTTCTAGACATTTTTGCTAATTTATAAAAAAAAAACAGAAATACTTTATTTATTTAAGTATTCAAACCCTTTGCTATGAGACTCGACATTGAGCTCAGGTGCATCCTGTTTCCATTGATTATCCTTGAAATGTTTCTACAACTTGATTGGAGTCCACCTGTGGTAAATTAAAATGATTGGACATGATTTGGAAAAATACACACCTGTCTATATAAGGACCCACAGTTGACAGTGCATGTTAGAGCAAATGAGGTCGAAGGAATTGTCCGTAGAGCTCCGAGACAGGCTTGTGTTGAGGCACAGATCTGGGGAAGGGTACCAAAACATTTCTGCAGTATTGAAGGTCCCCAAGAACACAGTGGCCTCCATCATTCTTAAATGGAAGAAGTTTAATTAAACCAAGATTGAACTCTTTGGCCTGAATGCCAAGTGTCACATCTGGAGGAAACCTGGCACCACACCTATGGTGAAGCATGGTGGTGGCAGCATCATGCTGTGGGGATGTTTTTCAGCGGCAGGGAGACTTGTCAGGATCGAGGCAAAGATTAACCTCAGGCTGGGGCAAAGGTTCACCTTGGCTCACCTTGAACAGGACAACAACCCTAAGCACACAGCCAAGACAATGCAGGAGTGGCTTTGGGACAAGTCTCTGAATGTCCTCTAGTGTCCCAGCCAGAGCCTGGACTTGAACACGATCAACATCTCTAGAGAGACCTGAAAATAGCTGTGCAGCGACGCTCCCCATCCAACCTGACAGAGCTTGAAAGGATCTGCAGTGAGAAATTGTAGAAATTCACCAAATACAGGTGTGCCAAGCTTGTAGCGTCATACCCAAGAAGACTTGATGCTGTAATCGCTGCCAAAGGTGCTTCTATAAAGTACTGAGCAAAGGGTCTGAATACTTATGTAAATGTGATATCTGTTTTATATACAGCGGGTGAAATAAGTATTGAACACGTCACCATTTTTCTCAGTAAATATATTTCCAAAGGTGCTATTGACATGACATTTTCACCAGATGTTGGTAACAACCCAGGTAATCCATACATACAAAGAAACCAAAACAAATAAGTTCAGAAATTAAGTTATGTGTAATAATGTGAAATGACACAGGGAAAAAGTATTGAACACACTTACTGATATGTATTTAATACTTTGTACAAAAGCCTTTGTTGGTAATGACAGCTTCAAGACGCCTCCTGTATGGAGAAACTAGTCGCATGCATTGCTCTGGTGTGATTTTGGCCCATTCTTCCACACAAACAGTCTTCAAATCTTGAAGGTTCTGTGGGCCTCTTCTATGAATCTTGATCTTCAGTTCTTTCCATAGATTTTCAATGGGATTTAAGTCAGGTGATTGGCTGGGCCATTCTAGCAGCTTTATTTTCTTTCTTTGAAACTAATTGAGAGTTTCCTTGGCTGTGTGTTTGGGATCATTGTCTTGCTAAAATGTCCACCCTCGTTTCATCTTCATCATCCTGGTAGATGGCAGCAGATTTTTGTCAAGAATGTCTCTGTAAATTTGCTCATTAATCCTTCCTTCAATTATGTGAAGTTTGCCAGTACCATTTGCTGAAAAGCAGCCCCACACCATGATGTTCCCACCTCCAAACTTCACTGCTGGTATGGTGTTTTTAGGGTGATGTGCAGTGCCATTTCTCCTCCAAACATGGTGTGTATTATGACATCCAAACAGTTGAATTTTGCTCTCATCTGACCACACCATATTCTCCCAGTATTTCACTGGCTTTTTTTTCAGCAATGGAGTCGTGCGTGGTGAGCGTGCATACAGGCCATGGCGGTGGAGTGCATTACTTACTGTTTTCTTTGAGACAACACTACCTGCTAATTGCAGGTCTTTTTGAAGCTCTCTACAAGTGGTCCTTGGCTCTTGGACAACTCTTCTGATTATTATTTTCACTCCTCTGTCAGAAATCTTGCGAGGAGCACCTGTTCGAGGCAAATTTATGGTGAAATTATTGTCTTTCCACTTCCGTATTATGGCCCCAACAGTACTCACTGGAACATTCAGAAGCTTAGAAATGCACCTATAACCAATGCCATCATTATGTTTTGCAACAATTAGGTTGCGAAGGTCTTGAGACAGCTCTTTGCTTTTACCCATCATAAGATGTGTCTTGTGTGACACCTTGGCAATGAGACCTTTTTGTAGGCCATCAGTTGGGACTGAACCAGCTGATATTAATTTGCACTGACAGGGGGCTGGATTGCTTTTTAATTACTGATAGTTTTCAGCTGTTGTCTTGGCTTTCCATGCCTTTTTGCACCTCCCTTTCTTCATGTGTTCAATACTTTTTCCCTGTGTCATTTCACATTATTACACATAACTTAATTTCTGAACTTATTTGTTTTGGTTTCTTTGTATTTATGGATTACTTGGGTTGTTACCAACATCTGGTGAACATTTCATGTCAATAGCACCTTTGGAAATATATTTACTGAGAAAAATGGTGACGTGTTCAATACTTATTTCACCCGCTGTATATATATATTAGCAAACCTGTTTTTTTGGGGGGGAAAAAACGATTTAACACAAGGCTGTAATGTAACAAAATGTGGAAAAAGTCAAGGAGGCTGAATACTTTCTGAATGCACTGTATGTACAAACCTTTGGCAGTAATGTGGCATCTGCAAAGGACATGAACCGAATGTAGCTAGTCGAAGTTAGCTAGTCAATCAAGCAACTGTAGCTCAGACATTAGTTGCTTTGCAGCTTCTGGTTTAATTTCCTAAATAAAAGTCTAGATTTTATTTTTGAACTGCATTCAATAACGACGTTATACCAGTAGGTGGCGTAGTATAAGCTTGGCCTTTTAGCAAATGACTTGTGTGAGAATGATAGAGACAAAGAAGAATCTAGAATCACCGCCTGAGCTGCAAAATAGAAAGTAAATATGATTTAGGGCTATTCTATCTAAATATGCCATGCTGTTGTGTTATTTAACGGCCATATAATTGCATAATTTATTCATAGCCGCGTGGGGCTACTGTGTTGATCGTATAACCTAATGAATCACTTTTTCCAGTATTTGGGAACACTGTCTGATATTAGGCCTGATATTATGCATTTTGACTGTTGCATTAGTGAATTCCACTCTGTATGTTGGCTTGTTATTAAGCACAACCGCATCACACAGAGGCGATATCCATATCAATAAACGAGACAACTAAATATTGATTGAAGTCTTGGCTGTAACCTGTCCTGAGCGAAACAGCCAAAGGCTCCCAAATGGTCAAGACTATCTATAGCCTATTCTTATTGCCAGATCTAACAGCCACTGTTAGAATGTATTTAGATGCTATATTTATGGGCCTGTGAGCTAGGGTCTCTTTTTAAGAGGAGCCCTATAATAATAAATAATAAAAACTGTTACAAAACACAAATATAGTTCTAAAATTGTTCCGCAAGAAACCAGTACCCACAACTATAGCCTAAATTGCCATGGCTACAAGTTGAAGGCCTATTTTTTATTTGGAAAGGCCTACATTAAACATTGAATTATTAAAGTGATCGGCTAAAGATCTTTGGAGAATTTAGATAATTTTTAATACACACATGGATTTCAATAAACAAATGGATAAGACTATTCTATTCTCTTTGATGTAGTTCCTATAGCAACACAGACATACTGACTGACTGAACTGATTGAAGGATGAAGGATTAATTAAATGTTCAAACATGTTGGAATGACGAGTTGCACGCATCATTCATGCCCTGCACTTTAATTGGCTAGTAGGCAAATAGGCCTACATTAGGGTATAACGACTGCATGCCTCCAGAATGGCATCTTCTGAGGCTGAGGGGTGCTTTTCCAAAGGCGCCTGGTGCTGTGGTGCTGCATGGAGATCACAAGCTCTTCAACTGGGCAGCCGTGTTGCCTATATGGAGACTACCTGAGACCACTGCAACAGAGTTATTGGAAAGCGTGGGAATAAGCTTATGCCGGATTTAGCCTACGCTTAACCTCTCCCTTGTTCATTCCAAAGCATATATAAGCAGACAATGAAAGCTCTTCATCTTCGATGATGACGTTTCTCCGAAACAGGCTATAGGCTACATTTGCACCTCCAAGTCAGAACAGTAGGCTAAGTTATGAGGGGGAAAAGGGACAAAATTATTAGGGTGAGGCACATGGACTACTAACAGCTTACTACACAAAATACACTAAGTATTACTTTCTTAGCTCCAGTATATACTGTATATCTCCCTGGCATTTTACATTATTTATGCAGCAGTATACAAGAGATCTTTGGACTCACCTTGTTGTGCTGTGCTCACTTGAATAAGAAGGTGGCAAGGCGGTCCTTCATGGACAAATTTTGTCATCAAAGTCTGGCATGCCAATGGATTTATGGTGCTTTCAAGACAACTGGGAATCCTGACGTCAGTGATCTTCAGGTCGGAGCTCTAGAAAGAGGCCCGAGTTCCCAAATTGGGATTCTGAATTGGATGACCGTTCAAAACGTATTTTCCCAGTCGGAGCTCATTTTTTCCCCGAGTTCCCAGTTATCTTAAACTCACTGAAGTCTGAGATTTCCCTGTTCCGAGTTTCCAGTTGTTTTGAACGCGACAGAAGTCATGCTATATTGATAGCATGGCCAATGTTAAATGTTTATAATTTTAAGCTTGGAAAAGAGACCCTTCAACCCAGACTTGAACCACACACCCACTCCACTGAATAGCAAGCTAGCGATTGCTTTGCAATGCTTGCAGTTAGCCACTGATTCCTTCCAAACCACTCATTGTTGAATTTGCGATTTCCAACTTATTGTGTAATGTTTATGTCCAATGGCCGAAGAGACCCGATGCGTTTTATCTATAATTTCTCTTCATACTTTCTCTTCATACGACAAGAAATGAAAAGGATTTGCCAGTAGATTGTCGACTTGATTCATGATGATGACTGCTTGTCTAGCTTGCTAGCTAAGATTTTGAAGGTACTGTATGATGTTGACATGATCAGTCCAATCAAAGCTACAGTAGATATTACGTGATTTGAAGTCATTTTATCTGTAGCCAATGACCTTGAGCCTTCTTGGATGGGCATTTTTTTATGTAACTCTATGGCAGCACCCAAGGGGCTTGAATTTTCGAGCTCTACCCTTAGACTTGGCTGTGACGTAGAGTCCCCATGAGTGACAGAACACTGAACTAATCACGGCGCAACTAGAGAACACTACCAACCCTAACGCTTCACGGAGCTATAAACCGGGGGCCTTCAAAGCCTCTCAATGGATAATACATAGCATCAGCAATCCAGGGTTTATACACATCATCGTTGTATAAGTATGATGCACGTGATCTCGTCCCTGTTGAAATTCAAGACGGCCTATACATATTCATGAGGCTAGCATAGCACCTTCCCTATTGACATTTTAAAAAGTATTAAAATAACGAGATGGCTCCACCAATCCAAAGAGAGGAACAGGCAGGAGCTTCACAGCCAGCCGTTCCGCCCTGTGGACAACGTATCCCATTGTTAGGGCGGAGACATAGGTATCTGGTCATTATATCCAGTATCTCTGACAGTCTCTGATGTTTGCTAAATAATTTTATTAAAATATAGTAAATTCACTCCAACAGAGGCACTGTGGTAATGAAGGTTAGGAAGTTAATCGAATAAGTTCATATATACTGTATAAAGCTCTTTATATTATGTGATAAATTGTATACTGCATAGTAGCAACATGATATGTGTATTAAGCAACAAGTAATCGGTCCAAAAAGACAAACAATCCTATGTCAAGTCTGTCCTAGTAACTTTCTTCATCACATAGAACCGTTATATTTAAAATAATCATAACTGTTCAAAATCTATTTTCAGAGAACTGTAAGTGAATGTATAATTCTTATTGTTTTGGTGTATTTTGGTTTACTGTCATTGTTTTGTTGTATGTATGTATACACGTTTAATTAAACATAGCTAGGTATTATATAAGGCGCTTCATTGAAAGACAGAGGTCATTTGTTCCACTAGGAACTATGAGGAACAAGTAAGTTATTGAGAAGTGCTAGTCGTGTTCAGGTCCCAGCCAGGTCAGGCTGCGTGTGTCTTTCCTCTGTGTCTAATGTTACACACCACTCCACTCTTTGGTCTCAAAGTCCCATTGTCCAGGATGTCAAAGGACTGGCCAGGCACCAGGCTGAAGTCAAACCTCTGGAGCAGCTTGGCCATCACTACCTTAGCCTCTATCTGTGAACAATAAATCTCTTTAAAGGATGACAAATCTGGTGTGCTCAACTATAAAACATGATATATTGGAGGCAGTAGTCCAGGAGTATTCTAACTAGGATGGATAATAGGACCAGCACAGAGCACTACCAAATAAAGTTGTTTTGATATATTTCATATGGACAGTCTGCTTACCTGTGCGAAGCTCTGACCCAGACATGAGCGTGGTCCCAGGGCAAAGGGGTAGTAGCAGTAATAGGGCCTTCAGGACAGAAACAAACACAGCATGTCTGTTAGTTCCGCATGTGTTTTTCTGTTGCTCATTAAGAAAAACAAGATTTCAGTTATGCGGGTGTGGTTCGATGAGGCAGTTACTAATGTTTGTCCCCCATGAGACACCATAGGAACAAAGCCAGTATCATTTCCTCAAAATAGTCAGATTGAATCCAAGTTAACTGAAGAAATCTGTAATTAATTGTGTTTTAGTCACGGTCAAGGTAGTCAAGGTTTTAGTCACGCAATTTTTAATCTAGCCAAGGTGTTTAGTGCAGTTTTTCTGCTGGGCAGGTGTGCCTCACTGTCTGTGTGTTCTGCCGTACCATTGGATAGAGCGCAATCACCACAGCGGTTTATCCTGTGTTAGTGGGCAAGTGGGCATTGTTGAAATCAAAACCCAACCCCCAGGTAAGTTATGTCGAACTCTGACTTTATGACCAAAAGTAGCCCTTTCCTGCAATCAATGATCAAAAGTCCCCTCTTTGGACTCAAGTGAAATGTTATTAATATTTTTCTATTTATTTATTTTTATGAAAATCTGGTGTTTCTATAGCAGTTTTGTTATATTTCAGTCTTCTGTGATGTAATACATTTCAGCTCTATATCTGACATGGTACAGGTGTCTTAATACATTTCAACTCTATATCTGACATGGTACAGGTGCCTATTTTTTTGTAAGCCCATAACTATGTGTGTGAGGTGTATACTTTTGTTTCAAAGTAGATTTGTTCAAGACTACCAAGAATCATTCTGTGTGACCTTGATTTAGCACACTGCAGGTTAACCTACTTACACTTTTAAGTCCATTTGGCACTGAAATAAATGTTTGACTAATATCGATGTAACATACAGTGCATTTGGAAAGTTTTCAAACCCCTTCATTCTTTCCACATGTTGTTACGTTACAGCCTTATTCTAAAATGGATTAAATAGTTTTTTCAATCTACACACAATACCCCATAATTATTTTTTACTTTTTATTGAACCTTTATTTAACTAGGCAAGTCAGTTAAGAACAAATTCTTATTTACAATGACGGCCTACCAAAAGGCAAAAGACCTCCTGCGGGGACGGGGGCTGGGATTAAAAATAAATAAAATATAAATATAGGACCAAACACGCATCACAACAAGAGAGACAAAACAACACTACCAAAATAGATACCTAAGACAATAACATAGCAAGGCAGCAACACATGACAACACAGCATGGTAGCAACGTAACATGACAACAACATGGTCGCAACACAACATGGTAGCAGAGTACTTGTATGAGGTGACAACCTCAAACCCTCATAGGTAGTAATCACACCTGTGGGGAGAGGGGCATTCTTCTTACCAAACCAAATCACCTTTGTTTTGGAGGTGTTCAAAACAAGGTTAAGGGTAGAGAAAGCTTGTTGGACACTAAGAAAGCTTTGTTGTAGAGCATTTAACACAAAATCCAGGGAGGGGCCAGCTGAGAATAAGACTATCATGTAAATGGATGAGAGAGCTTCCTGCTGCCTGAGCTATGTTGTTGATGTAAATTGAGAAGAGTGTGGGGCCTAGGATTGAGCCTTGGGGTACTCCCTTGGTGACAGGCAGTGGTTGAGACATAATGACAAAGCAAAACCAGGTTTTTAGACACTTGCATAAGTATTCAGACCCTTTACTCAGTACTTTGTTGAAGCAGCTTTGGCAGCGATTACAGCCTCGAGTCTTCTTGGGTATGAAGCTAATTGCTTGGCACATCTGTATTTGTTTTTTTTCTCCCATTCTTCTCTGCAGATCCTCTTAGGTTGGATGGGGAGCGTCGCTGTGTTCAGGTCTTTCCAGAGATGTTCGATTGGGTTCAAGTCCGGGCTCTGGTTGGGCCACTTAAGAACATCTAGAGACTTATCCAAAAGCCACTCTTGCGTTTTCTTGGCTGTGTTCTTAGGGTCATTGTCCTGTTGGAAGGTGAACCTTCGCCCCAGTCTGAGGTCCTAAGTCTCCCTGCCGCTGAAAAACATCCCCACAGCATGATGCTGCCACCACCATGCTTCACCATAGGGGTGGTGCCTGGTTTCCTCCAGATGTGACACTTGGCATTCAGGCTAAAGAGTTCAATCTTGGTTTCATCAGACCAGAGAATATTGTTTCTCATGGTCTGAGAGTCCTTTAGGTGCCTTTTGGCAAACTCCAGGTGGGCTGTCATGTGCCTTTTACTGAGGAGTGGCTTCCGTCTGGCCACTACCATAAAGGCCTGATTGATGGAGTGCTGCAGAGATGGTTGTCCTTCTGAAATGTTCTCCCATCTCCACAGAGGAACTCTGGAGCTCTGTCAGAGTGACCATCGGGTTCTTGGTCACTTTCTTGACCAAGGCCCTTCTCCCCCGATTGCTCCGTTTGGACGGGTGGCCAGCTTTAGGAAGAGTCTTGGTGGTTCCAAACTTCTACCATTTAAAAATGATGGAGACCACTGTGTTCTTGGGGAACTTCAATGCTGTAGACATGTTTCGGACATTTCCTTCGACCTCATGGCTTGGTTTTTGCTCTGACATGCACTGTCAACTGTGGGACCTTATATAGACAGGTGTGTGCCTTTCCAAATCATGTCCAATCAATTAAAATGTGTCTCATAGCAAAGCGTCTGGTCTGAATACTTATGTAAATAAAGGTATTCGTGTTTTTTTTTTATACATTTGCAAAAAAAATCTATAAACCTGTTTTCGCATCGTCATTATGGGGTATTGTGTGTAGATTGATGATGACATTTTATTTTTGTTATCCATTTTAAAATAAGGCTGTAACGTAACTAAATGTGGAAAAGTAAAGGGGTCAATACTTTCCGAATACACTGTATGCCGTTTTCAAAGAGAGAAGTTCTGCTTTAATCAATTCAAATGTTGTAAAGAAACAATAAAACAATAAAAACGTATCATGTGACTTACTTGGCAGCGTCTGGATGGAACCTCTCTGGGTCAAACTTCAGCGGGTCCTCAAAGAACTTATCCAACCTTCCACAGACATACGAACTGAACTGTAAACAGACAAGATAGGGGCAAACATAAAATATGTAAGACAGCTTAGTAAATAAAATGAGTGCACCCACACCCAAAATAGTTGATGAGGTGTTCACTACACTGTTAAAATTAAGTGCTTTGTAACACCAAAACTAGTGGCAACTGAGCTGCCACCAACTTAAAGGAGACGAAACCTTAACTTTGTTGTATTGAAACACAACATCCTGTATTGAAACACAACATGGTGTGTTGTAAGATCACTAAATCCAACACCTTGCCAGGAACTGGGAACACTTACAGAAAAGGTTGAAAACACTTTGTGTTTCGAGTCCTGTTTTGTGCAGAATTAGATATTTTAGTCTGGTGTCTTAATGTTTAACATAGATGCGTCACTACAGACAACCTGGTTCTAATCCAGACTGTATCACAACCGGACGTGATTGGGAGACTCAGAGGGCGGCGCACAATTGGCCCAGCGTCGTCTGAGTTTGGCCGGTGTAGGCCGTCATTGTAAATAAGTATTTGTTCTTAACTGACTTGATTAGTTACATAAAGGTTCAATTAAAAAACATTTAAAAAAAAATATATATAATTTTTTGTCAATTTCAATTCACCCCGGAATAATTTCTTAGTTTGGCTGTGTGGAAACAATTTCAACTAAATGTACCATTGTACTGCCCCTCCTGTTTCTAATCTGTCAAAATAATTCCCCTAAACATATTCTCCATACGCCCTTATCATTAATCAATATTTAGGCTATAAACCATTTGTATTTCTAGACCATTGATTGTATGAGAAACACAGTTTTTGTGTTTTGATGCGGCCTTTTACATTCACTGAAACCCCAAACAGATCTCAGCTTAGGTGCACTACTTTTCATGGTTTCGTTACACAATTTTTACAGTGCAACAGAAAAAAAAGCAAATTATAGAAAAATTCTAAATCTATCCATTAAATAATTGGGAGTACATTGAGGTATGAGACATACTATTTCGGACAAGGATACGTATTTTATTATATTGAGGTACCAGATTGTATAACATGTTAACACCACAACTAAATTTAGATATATTAATGGGATACTTTGGGATTTTAATCTACTTCCCCAGAGTCAGATGTGTCTGTGTCCATTATGAAGGAAATTAGAGGTAGTTTTGCAAGCAAATGCTAACTAGCGTTAGCGCAATGACAAAGTCTATGCGTATCTGCTAGCATGTATCCCTTCGACATAAAACCACACTCATCACTCATCCACATTCATTTTGAGGTGACTACTCACGATGCATGAGACTCCTGCTGGGATGGGGATGCCATTGATGACAATGTCGTTGGGGATGAAGCGAGAAGTGCCTGGTGCTGTAGGGTACAACCTTAGAGTCTCCTTCAAAACCTGGGGAGATGATATTAATCAAACACAACATGCTGATTAACCATGGGAAGAGATAGCTGACCCGAGACTTGAACACTTGTATTAGCTGCCTGGCACAATCAGTTTTCCAAGTCATCACAGATGTTTTGGGTTGAAAGTAAGTGGAAACAACGTTGATAATGGGATGGAGTGCCTAAGCTTTAACTTAGCTGGCTAATACAGTCTTGCAGCATGCAGATGAACTGGGGTTAACATCCAGTTAACATCCAGTCACACAACTGCTGTTAATATAGTACAAGTATGGAATAAAATTGTATAATAGTATACTAGTGATTAGTATCGAATCAAATCAAATTGTATTTGTCACATGTGCCGAATACAACAGGTGCTTTGAGGGCACTATGGTGTTGAAAGCTGAGCTGTAGTGAATGAATAGCAGTATCACGTAGGTGTTCCTTTTGTCCAGCTGGGAAATAGCAGTGTGGAGTGCAATAGAGATTGCATCATCTGTCGATCTGTTGGGGCGGTATGCAAATTGGAGTGGGTCTAGTGTTTCTGGGATGATGGTGTGAGCCATGACCAGCCTTTCAAAGAAATTCATGGCTACAGAAGTGAGTGCTACGAGCCATTTAGGAAGGTTACCTTGGCGTTCTTGGGCACAGGGACTATGGTGGTTTGTTTGAAACATGTAGGTCAGTGAAGACACTTGCCAGTTAATCAGCACATGCTCTGAATCCATCTGGTCCTGCAGCCTTTTGAATGTTGACCTGTTCAAAGGTCTTACTCACATCGGCTATGGAGAGCGTGATCACACAGTCATCCGGAACAGCTGGTGCGCTCATATGTTGCTTACCTCGAAGCGCGCATACAAGTAATTTAGCTCGTCTGGTAGGCTTGGGTCACTAGGCAGCTCGCGGCTGGGCTTCCTTTTGTAGTCTGTAATAGTTTGCAGGCCCTGCCACATCCGACGAGGGTCTGAGACGGTGTAGTAGGATACAATCTTAGTCCTGTATTGCCTGTTTGATGGTACGTTGGAGGGCATAGCAGGATTTCTTAGAAGTGTCCGGGTTAGAGTCCCGCTCCTTGAAAGCGGCAGCTCTACCCTTTAGCCCAGTGTGGATGTTGCCTGTAATTCATGGCTTCACATGGGTATGTATGTACGGTACCTGTGGGGACAACATCACCGATGCACTTATTGATGAAGCCTGTGACTGATGTGGTATACTCTTCAATGCCATCGGATAAATTCCGGAACATATTCAAGTCTGTGCTAGCAAAACAGTCCTGTAGCTTAGCATCTGCGTCATCTGACCACTTCCGTATTGAGCGAGTAACTGGTACTTTCTGCTTTAGTATTTGCTTGTAAGCAGGAATAAAGAGTTATGGTCAGATTTGCCAAATGAAGAGCGAGGGAGAGCTTGTCTTACCGGAGGCAGCTGTTCTGTCTTGCCGATGCACGGAAAACCCAGCCAACTGTATATTATCCATATCGTCGTTCAGCCACGGCGCTGTGAAACATAAGATACTACAGTTTTAAATGTCCCGTTGGTAGGATAGTCTCAAACGGAGCTCATCCAGTTTATTCACCAATCATTGCACGTTGGCCAATAGGACGGATGGTAGAGGCGGGTTACCCACTCGCCGACAAATTCTCACAAGGCAGCTGGACCTGCGTCCCCTGTATCGGCGTCTCTTCTTCATGCGAATGACAGGGATCAGGGCCTGGTCTGGTATCAGCATTAAATCCATCTCCTCCAACTCGTTAAATACATGTATTTCGTCCAGTTTCAGGTGAGTAACTGCTGTTCCAGAAGCTATTTTCGGTCATAAGAGACAGTGGCAGAAACATTATGTACAAAATAAGTTACAAACAATGAGAAAAAATACACAAAATAGCACAATTGGTTAGGAGCCGGTAAAATGGCAGCCATCTCCTCCGGCGCCATTCTATCAGCCATTGTACAACATCGTATAACGTACAACATGGTTACTGTTTATAAATGTCAGTTCCTATTCCTGGATCTGGTTTGTAGCTCCATTGCTGTCACTGTCATGCCAATGACAAGACAGTGCAAACAGACCTGGGACAGGTAGATCATTTACCTGAGACAGGTAGGTCATTTTCCCCAGGTCATCGAAGGTGATTTCCTGTTTCATCCCAATGACGTCATCCACTTCCTGCTTCACCCTGGAGAGGTCAGAGACACTCACAAACTCAAACAACCTGTTTTTATAACAGAAATAACTAAAATAGAAATTATGAAAACAAGTCCTACTTTGTCAATATCTCTGGCAGCCTTCCCAGTTCCATAACGGCAAAAGCTAGTTGATTGGCTGTTGTCTCTTGCCCTGTCATGATTAAAACAACAATAGTACTGTCACTGTTGTTTCTTCAAACTTCAATTGTGAGGAAAAAACGATATTACTAAGATGGATTCATAAAACAATAAAATAAAGAATAGCACTTGTTTCAGGGAGACGTACCCGCAATGAAGAACGTCACAAAGTTATCCAGCATAAGTTCTTCATCATCGTTTGCTATGTTTTCCTCTGAAATGATGGATATATATATCAGTTTACAGCATTGAGACAATAGTGCTACTGAACCTCATCAATAACGTGGCTGTTTTAACAAGCACTTGTCTCACAATGTCACATGCAGTGGCACAGGTAAAAGTCTCCAATGTTATCCTGGTCCCAGATCTGTTTGTGCTGCCTGGTCCCAGATCAGTGGCAGGAGTTAGCAAGACAGCACAAACAGATCGGGGATCAGGCTAATACAACATGCCTTTGCCAGCTGTCTTGAGGATCTGTGTGAGGATGTCTTTTGGAACGTCCTCGCCATTTTGGACGGCCATTTTCCTCTCGTTGATCCACTGTCTGCCTGTCGAACGCAGCAGCTGACAAGACTTCTTCACCTCGTTGATGAACTTCTTGTTCTTTGGGTTGAGCTAGAAATATGACATCAAACCATTTCTTTAAAGCCCATCTAGGGGCTGAGGCTGTAAAATGCATTATGGTGCATTTAGACACATCTTACAGGCTTCCTACTGGGAAGGATGGCGACAAGACACCAAGGTGCATTAGATCTAACTGTTCATGAGTGTCAATGTTTTAACTGTATTTGTTTCTTATAAAAAAAGGTTTTTGTTATCATGAAACTGTAGGATTAAAAATTGATTAATTCAATAAGCCATCGTTCATGAGAAGCATCACTAAAATACTTTATGTCACTATTTACCTGGAAGGTGGAGTCTCTGAGATAGTGGACCGTTCCCATCAGACACATCTCTATGGCTTTGGGGAACGGAGTGTCACTATCCTTCAGCAGGTCCAGCTCCACTCCAAACGCCACCTACAGATGATATAAAAACAGAGGACTGACAACTTCCTACAACATGATAAGGTAAAACTCCTGGTTCTAGTTATGCTAATTATAGCTAGCACATTGGCTTGGTTAGACTAAATGGTATATAGCTTAGGTAATGACTGTGTTATCAGTTGTCATTTTACTGTCATATATACAAACAAATGTAACTTTATAATAGAAAGAAAAAAGCTTAAGAGCAGTGTGGTTATCTGAGGGGAACAGGAAGTGACCGTTACCTTAGTGATGACATCCAATGTCACACAGTTGAACATGTGCTGCATGTTGGCAGCTGTGTTGGTGTCAGCCATGTCCCCCAGTTTATCCATCAGCTTCTCTGCCCTCTCGTTGAAGGCACCCATCTGACCCTGCAGGTACCTAGCAATAAACAGCAATGATGGATGGATGGAGGAACAGATGGATGCTGGATGGATTGATCAATGGTGATCAATGAGTTGATTGATCAATTGATTATTAAATCATGTGAAATGAATAAGTGACTTACAGACTGCTGAAGGCAGGGTCCATTATCCTTCGCTGTTTGTGCCATACATCATGATTCAGTGCTGTGGCCAGGCCATTTCCCAGAAACCTATGAAGAAGGACCACAGAGTATTTACCCTGTCACTGAATCAACTGACCAAGTTCTCCCGTTTGAATGTCTATATGCTGTTTAGGCTACGGATTCGACCACCAGCATTAGGAGGGATTGTGTTGAAAGAGTTTGTAGCGACCAAAACATTGTCACACCAAGTAGTAGTAGGAAGTACATTTAGATAACATTAATAATAGAACACATTGAGGACTCACCTCTGTCCAAACAGGTTGAAGAGACGCTTGTAGACCAATGGGTCTTTGGGGTACTTGGGTGACATCAGGACTTCCTGTGGAGACAAAGCAAAGTGTCCGTTTGGTTTGAAGGTAATGGGTTATTTTACAGCAATTTAATTTCAGAAATGAACATGGTAAAAAGTATAACTACACTAATCTCAGTTTACCCTGAACTAAACTCTTGCTTAATCAGGTCAAATGTTTAAGTAGTCTGTCCATCAGAGATTATAATTACAGCAGTTTCACAGGTTTACCTTGGTGGTGTCAGGACAGGTGACACACAGGATCACAACATGCATACCGTTGATACGGTACACCGGTCCATATGTCTCAGACCTGTCAAAGATAGAATAGATCTTTATTGTCCCAGGATACACAACACCTGATTCAATGTGGGTGTGTGTGTGTGTGTGTGTGTGTGTGTGTGTGTGTGTGTGTGTGTGTGTGTGTGTGTGTGTGTGACCACTGCTGCTCCATAACATTCAACTCACCATTCCAGGAATTTGTCGTGGATAATTCGACCATTACTCATCTCCTTCAGAAGGGTTGAGGAATGCCCAAATATAAAACTGGGGGAGAACAAGAGATTATTTAATCCATAACTGAAAAATAAGGACGTTATGACGTGTGATACTTTCACCTAGTGGAAATGAAAGACAGGTGAAACAGCGACCCTGGCGGCTGTTGAGGTTAACTTTCACCTAGTTCCCTATCGACACATCCGATTTGCGTTACGTTGTCACTCAATATAGTTGAAACTAACATTTAGCGTTTTAAAATAAATATCCAAGTTAAATCATATTGACTCACCTATCCCTTGGTGGTCCAGGTATGTGATCATATTTCAGATGAATATATTTTATGTAAAGACAAAAAATTAGAAACGCGATCAAAATCAAACCAAGCAGGCACAAAAGCAAATAACCGATCCAACTTGCAATCAAATGAAAAAGTGCCATAATATTGCCAAAGACTAGGTAGCTCGCAAACCAGTCCCTGCAAACCAGTTATGTGGTCGTTTTTATTTTGACGGAATTGGGTCACCTGTAGTACCAGTAGCACAGCGGAAGAGGCGAAGCGAGAGGACTTACTCCGGCCAAAATCTGATCATAAACTATTATGGAGTGGCTGCGATTCTGGACTTTCTGGACCCGATCTGCCGTTGCAATTGATACGGAGATTTCTGCGCAAGAGCGGGATTGGTGGAGAGAATGTCCCAATCAAAAAGATTTCCGATTTTATATAATTTGATTGTTTTTTTGTTTAAAATGTATTTCCACTACTACTAGTATTATTACTGTTGGTCTCACCATGTTCTGTTATATGTATACTTTGACAATGTATGTAATTTAACTGGGCATGTCAATAAAGTCTACTGAATCGAATTGAAATTGAGAGAGAG
Source organism: Thymallus thymallus (assembly GCA_023634145.1). Lineage (NCBI taxonomy): Eukaryota > Metazoa > Chordata > Actinopteri > Salmoniformes > Salmonidae > Thymallus > Thymallus thymallus. The sequence continues at coordinate 27,307,631 of CM042411.1, read as the reverse complement.
AGAGAGAGAGAGAGAGAGAGAGAGAGAGAGAGAGAGAGAGAGAGAGAGAGAGAGAGAGAGAGAGAGAGAGAGAGAGAGAGAGAGAGAGAGAGGGAGAGAGAGAGAGTAAGCATCCCAATCATGATTTCATCTCAGGATGAGAAGAGGATTTAAACACAGCAACAGTGAGGTAATCACAACAATAGCAATAGTTTAGTCCGACACATATGGTGCTGGCTGTCTGTCGGAGAAAATGCCAGTCAGTCAGACTGTCATATGGCAGGCTAATCCAATGCTGTGTGGGCCTTGACTGAATCAGTCTGGAGGAGGGAGGGGCACTCAGGTCTTGGCAGCATCACTGTCCAATGTCTCTGTGTTCTGATGGAGGTCTGTCTGACTGAACGGTCTGTCTGTCTGAACGGATCCAGACAATCACATAGGGCAGTGCACAATTGGCCCAGCGTCGTCCGAGTTTGGCCTGTGTCTGCCGTCATTGTAAATAATAATTTGTTGACTTGCCTAGTTAAATAAAGGTTAAATTTTAACCATTTTAAAAAACGGTCTGTATGTCTGAACGGTCTGTCTGTCTGTCTGTCTCAGAGCCATATAGGGATGGCTCTGCTTTGTTAGTCCCTACTGCTGGGGGAAAGTTTACCGCAGGTATTTGGTGCAGCGAAATACTTACTTGCAAGCTCCCTCAACAATGCAGTAAAATATAAATAATAATGATATTCCCCTTCTCCTATGCATTTAACAACCAAGCTCAAATCCGGCTGGTATGGACCATTGAGATGAGATGGCCTATGGACAGGTGTGTACAGGTGTGTGGACCGATGTAGGCCATAACAAGTGTATGGCAAGTATGTATTACAGGTGTATAAACTTACCATTGAGTCCATTAGGGATGCTCCTGTGATGGTGTGGCGCTGACAGGTCATCCATGGACTTCCTCTGGATGGTGCTGCCCAGCTTGCCCTCCCTCTACACGGGTAGCTTGTGTATTGGGTTGTGGCTGTGGTGGTGGTCGGGGCTACCTGCGCTCCCCGTGCTGGAGGTACTACTCCCATCCCCGAAGTCCCGAACTATCCCTGTCCCGCCGTTCAGGTTGGTGAGGCTGGACTGGGAGTCTATGGAGCTCCGGAAACCGGCTCCGTTCCTCTCCTCATCCAGCATGAGGATGCGCACTAAGGACTGTATTTTAAGGGAATTACTATTATTACCCCAAATTATATCATACACACATCTAGCTATTAAAGTATCTCTTCCTGTCATTTACTTGTACATTTTGTGTAACCATGCAAGTATTCACTTATCTGTAAATATAACTGTATACTTACCTGTACAGCTAATTTAACCATGCAAAATGTTCACTTACCTGTTCATTTAGCCAGTCTGTCTATTAAGTAAACTATTATTACCCTCACTCATATCATACGCATTTTTAGCTACTGAAGTATTTCTCTGCCATCGACCGTATAGTATAGTTAACCATCCAACATCCACCAATGTATAGTGTACATATTCAGCCAACCACCCATACTATGCAATGTCTTTTTATAGCTTTTTTTTTGCACTCCAGTTATCTTGTATTTCTATAATCAATCTATCTATCTATCTCTTGTATTTCTATAATCTATCTATCTCTTGTATTTCTATAAACTATCTATCTATCTCTTGTATTTCTATAATCTATCTATCTCTTGTATTTCTATAATCTATCTATCTATCTATCTCTTGTATTTCTATAATCTATCTATCTATCTATCAATCTATCTATCTCTTGTATTTCTATAATCTATCTATCTCTTGTATTTCTATAATCTATCTATCTCTTGTATTTCTATAATCTATCTATCTATCTATCTATCTATCTATCTATCTATCTATCTATCTATCTCCTTCAAATCCGTGTTCTCGCGCACCACGGTCTCCTGGTTGGCCTCGAGTTCTTTGAGCTTCAGCTGGTAGGTGCCCACCTCCTTCCACATGGCGCTCGCGGAGTACCGGCCAAACCGCTGCCACTCCCGGGACAGCTTCTTGCCCTTCTGCCGGTCGTCGTCCAGGAAGCAGCAGAGCTCGCGGAGCTCGTTGTTGTCGTCCTGGAGCTTCTGGTTGATCTCCTTCAGGTTGCGAATCTCATGCAGGTGCACATGCAGCCTCCGGTTAACGTCTTTCATCATGTTGCCGTGCTCGATCATCAGGTTCAACTTCTCGCTGTCCACCCTCCTTAGCCTGTTGACCAGCTGCTCCTTGCCCCATTGCAGCAGCTCTTCATCCGGTAGTTGATTCAGGTCTGGCTCCTTGGGTCCATCGGACGAGGTTTTAGCCATGTCTCTCTCGGGTCTGTGCTCTCCTCCGTTCAATAACGGGACAGCAATAAACTGGATGTCTATGCTAAACTAGCCGAGTCTCAATTGCGGAATTCATAATACGGAAATGCTGCTAACGGTGGCACTTCGGATCGAAAACTTAAATTAAACAAATTAAAATGGCAATGCGATTTTGGTTATGGCAACCATGCAGAAGACTGCGCGCACCAGTATTTTTAAAAAAGGTCACTGTCGAATATTTCCACTGATTCTTGGTATTTTTTAATTCGTTCATAAATACTGTCTATATTGTGTAAAAACAAAACAAGCTAATGTTTACGGATTAAAATTCAATCGCTCATACCTCGCGCTGAGAACTGTCAGTAGAACCCTGAGCATTCCACTGCATGTGCAAATCCTGCTATGCACGTTCCACTGTGGAAGAAAATAACGAAAATATCCACGAAATTAAATACATTTATATTCTGCTAAAAATCAGACAGAAATGTGTGCTTGGAAGAAAGAAAAAATACAAAACCAGCATGTTGCTTTTCCGAGACAACAGAAACGAACGCCTTTTACAACAGACACAGTGCTCGAGCTCCTTCAAAGATAAGCCTTTTCCCCGAAGTGGTGACTGGTGAGAGTCTGGGCAGCGGGTTGAATCCCCGAGCTCGTTGGAAATGTGCACGATCCTCCCCCGCTTCCACAGACTGTAGTGTAGCGCAGACTGAAAATGAATTTTCTATAGAATTCATAAAATGAATTGAAATTCAAAATAATAATTATGAAAATAGACCACTAGCTATTATTTTGTCTTTTTCTAAAACAACATTGTCAATGGTTCATTCTGAAAACTCCAGAATGATTACATCTATCATTTCTATATGATCTGCTATAACAATGTCATAAACATTATTAGGCCTATAAACATGTTATTAAACATGATAAAGCACTCTCTCGCTTTTAGTCAACTGAATGTCACAGCCCTCTTAATTGCTATCTGCAAAGGATAGCTTTAGTCTACACATCCTTGCATTTGCATGTTGACCCAAATAAAAAACAATGGATACACCGTTTCCAAACGTAAGACCAATGAATGAAACATCAAAGCTGAGGCAACAGTGGAAAGAAATATCACACTTGATTGACTTTTCACAATGTAACCCGTCATAAAAATCTAAGTAGCATTCTTCCACTTGCAATTCAATCAACAGGTGTCTAAAATGACGTCACATGAGTGTAAACAAGAAAGGTGCAAAACATGAGAATACATGTTCTTGGGTTTGTCTGCAGGTTCACAGCGACGACCTTGTGGACAAAAGTATTCTAATCTTCTGGAGCTCAGTAATGTTTGGTAAATTATTTTATTAAAATATAGTCAATTCACTCCAACAGAGGCATGTTGGTTAGGAAGTTCATATATACTGTATAAAGCTCTTTATATTATGTGATAAATTGTATACTGAATAGTACCAACATGATAAGTGTATTAAGCAACAACGAACATGCCTATGTCAAAAACGAGGTGGTTCGAGCCCTGAATGCTGATTGTCTGAAAGCCGTTGTATATCAGACCATATGCCATGGGTATGACACAACATTTATTTTTACTGCTCTAATTACATTGGTAACCAGTTTATAATAGCAATATGGCACCTGGGTGTTTGTGGCATATGGCCAATATACCACAGCTAAGGGCTGTATCCAGGCACTTTGTGTTACGACGTGCATGAGAACAGCCCTTAGCCGTGGTATATTGGCCATATACCACACACCCTCTGGCGTCATTGCTTAATTATATTATTTTACCATTGATACAAAAAATTAAAATAATAGTTTGAAACCCATTTTCATTAAACATAGCTAGATATGTTATAAGGCGCTTCATTGAAAGACAGAGGTCATTTGCTCCACTAGGAACTATGAGGAACAAGTAAGTTATTGAGAAGTGCTAGTCATGTTCAGGTCCCAGCCAGGTCAGGCTGCGTGTGTCTTTCCTCTGTGTCTAATGTTACACACCACTCCACTCTTTGGTCTCAAAGACCCAGTGTCCAGGATGTCAAAGGACTGGCCAGGCACCAGGCTGAAGTCAAACCTCTGGAGCAGCTTGGCCATCACTACCTTAGCCTCCATCTGTGAACAATAAATCTCTTTAAAGGATGACAAATCTGGTGTGCTCAACTATAAAACATGATATATTGGAGGCAGTAGTCCAGGAGTATTCTAACTAGGATGGATAATAGGACCAGCACAGAGCACTCCCAAATAAAGTTGTTTTGATATATTTCATATGGACAGTCTGCTCACCTGTGCGAAGCTCTGACCCAGACATGAGCGTGGTCCCAGGGCAAAGGGGTAGTAGCAGTAATAGGGCCTTCAGGACAGAAACAAACACAGCATGTCTGTTAGTTCCGCATGTGTTTTTCTGTTGCTCATTAAGAAAAACGAGATTTCAGTTTTGGGAGTGTGGTTCGATGAGGCAGTTACTAATGTTTGTCCCCCATGAGGCACCATAGGAACAAAGCCATGATCAACAAAATGGTCAGCATGAATCTAAGATAACTCAAGAAATCTGTAATGAATTTGGAAATTTTTGTCGCACAATTTTACATCTAGCTAAGGTGTTTGGTGCAGTATTTGTCAAGTAAAAAATGTGAGACGTATTGTCTTATGTAAACAAAGTCCGATCCGCTGCGCTTCTGGGCAGGTGTGTCTCACTGTCTGTGTGTTCTGCCGTACCATTGGATAGAGCGCAATCACCACAGCTGTTTATCCTGTGTTAGTGGGCAAGTGGGCATTGTTGAAATCAAAACCCAACACTGATGTATGTACTAACTTTATTACCAAAATTAACCTACTTGCACTTTTTAGTCAATTTTGGCACTGGAAGAATTGTTTTTGACTAATATCGATGTCACATATGCCGTTTCCAACATTCTTGAGTTCAGTTCTGCTTTAATCAATTCAAATGTTGTAAAGAAACAATAAAACAATAAAAACATATCATGTGACTTACTTGGCAGCGTCTGGATGGAACCTCTCTGGGTCAAACTTCAGCGGGTCCTCAAAGAACTTATCCAACCTTCCACAGACATACGAATTGAACTGTAAACAGACAAGATAGGGGCAAACATAAAATATTGTTCACTACACTGTTAACATGAAGTGCTTTGTAACACCAAAACTAGTGGCAACTGAGCTGCCACCAACTTGAAGGAGACGAAACCTTAACTTTGCCGGAGTACGCCACTAAATCAAATATTGTGCAACACCTTGCCAGCGACTGGGAACACTAATAGAAAAGGTTGGTGTTTCAAATCCTGTCTAGTGCTGAATTAGATCCCTTTGTCTTAATGTTTAACATTGTGTTATGTATTTGATAATTTGCAGTTATACTGTATAACATTTTGGCAGGCATTGTCAAGCACAGTGTTCAAACCACCAGCAGTAACTTGAGGTTTAATTGCAAGAACTGAGGACTGCACTTCCACTGAAACTAATGAATGTGGGAATGGGTGTTGTCCTCTTTGATCGTCAAATCGCCTAATGGTTTTGATGTCCTTTCATCATGATCCATTACACCTCATGGTACAACAAGCTGCTTAATACTAATATATAAATATAGTTTCCTTTCTTCAAACATGTATACAACATTGTGTGAAAGAATAGGAAGTGCAAGGTGATTAAAACCAAAGACTTAACCAATGGGTTCAATCACTCTATTGTCTCTCACTTTGGTTAAAGAAAATATGTTACTCAAAATGTAATTAAGTTGGATTTACATTCCTTTGGTCAAATTAAATGACCGAATCATTGAAATGACTTGCATCCATTTTTTAAATATATAATATAAATATATTGAGACAGTTATGAAATGGCAGAGGCGATAAAGATAGGTGGGGAGAAACAGATTGAAGGGTTGGAGCGGGGAATTTAACCCTGGTCTTCAGTGGGCAAGGGCTGACCTGTCTGAGCCCGGTGGTGTTATCACTAGACCACAGGCTCTGCATGACTTGCATGAATTGTTATTAAGTATATGTTTTATGTCAATTCAAATTCAGTCCAGAATAATGTCTTACAGTGTCTGCGTGGTTGAGTGGGTAAACTGTAAACTAAATGTACCGTTTTACTGCCCTTCCTGTTTCTAGTCTGTCTAAAGGTGGACTTCCACAAAAGATCTTCTCCATAGGCCCTTCTCATCAGTCAATATCTAGGCTGTAAAACATGTGCATTGATTGTATGAGAGTATGACAGTTTTTGTGTTTTGATGTTGCCTTTTACATTCACTGAAACCCCAAACAATGCACTGGAAGTCGAGATCTGGGCTGGGCACCCGCACTGGGAGCTCCGGGCTGGCTGGACGTCGCCTCTTCCGCCGTCCCCATGTCCGGGAATAGGCCCCTCAGACCCTCGGCCCACATTCTCCTGTCGCGCTCAAATGATTCCTCGTCCTCCTCCTCTTTAACCTGGTCCCGACTCTGCAGGGGCTCGTCACAGAGCTCCCACGAGTTGGGAGACAGGTGCACCTCTTCGTCCTCCTCCGACGCCTCCATGTACTCCTGCTCCCATGGCTGCAGGGGCTTTTCAATGAATCCCCACGAGTGTAGCGCAGGGGCTCTCCTTCCTGCCCCTCCGACAGTCCCCATAGCACCCCCCCCAAAAAAAAAACCTGTATGGGGGTCTTCTGGACTCGTCGCTGGGCCTGCCATTTGGATCGCCGACGTGGAGCCCGCCGGTGTCGCCGCTGCCCTGGATCCTGGTCTGGATCTAGAGCTGGACAACGGAGGTACTCCTCCTCTGGGAAAAGCTCCTTAACTCCAAGGAGTTCCTCCGTTGTGGTGGATCATTCTGGCATGACTGGAAGGCAGGACCCGAGGCGCAGAGCAGTAGCAGAGAGACATTCCTTTATTGGTTTCCAAATACAACAAAAAAGGAGCGGAAGCAACCATGAACTGAAATGCATATAGCACAAACAATGATCCACACGTAGGTGGGAAACCCAGAAACTTAAACAGGATCCCCAATTAGAGACAACGCAGGTCAGCTGCCTCCAATTGGGGACAATCCCAAAACCACACATAGAGATACCTAGAGGCATCCCTGCAGTCAAGCCCTGACAGTCACCACCAGACAAACATAGAGATGCCTAGAGGCCTCCCTACAGTCAAGCCCTGACACAATCATTGTGTTCTGAGACTTTTTATTTTTTACAGTGTAACAGAAAAAAATGAAATGATAGAAAAATAAAACCATCAAATAATTGGGAGTCCATTAAGGTATGAGCCATTCTGGCATGGGCAAGGCTACTTAATTCCTTTAATACATAGTGGTAGCACAGCGTATCACATGTTAACTCCACAACTAAACATACAACAACACTCATCACTCATCCACATTGATTTTGAGGTGACTACTCACCAAGCATGAGACTCCTGCTGGGATGGGGATGCCGTTGATGACAATGTCGTTGGGGATGAAGCGAGAAGTGCCTGGTGCTGTAGGGTACAACCTTAGAGTCTCCTTCAAAACCTGGGGAGATGATATTAATCAAACACAACATGCTGATTAACCATGGGAAGAGTTACCTGACCAGGGACTTGAACACTTGCGTTAGCTCCCTGAGGTACATCCCACTGAGCACAGAGAGTTCAATGTCTAGTTCTGATTTACATTTGATTCAGTCAACGTGAATTAAACGTGAAATCAACAAACCATTTCACCATGTCTATGTGAGAATGCTGTTCATTGACAACAGCTCAGCCTTCAACACCATAGTGCCCTCAAAGCTCATTACTAAGCTAAGGACCCTGGGACTAAACACCGCCCTCTGCAACTGCATCCTGGACTTTCTGATGGGCCGCCCCCAGGTGGTAAGGGTAGGCAACAACACATCTGCTACGCTGATCCTCAGCACTGGGGCCCCTCAGGGGTGCATACCCTCTGTAGTGCCTTACGGTCAGATGCCGAGCAGTTGCCATAGCAGGCGGTGATGCAACCAGTCAGGATGCTCTCGACGGTGCAGCTGTAGAACTTTTTAAGGATCTGAGGACCCATGACAAATCTTTTCAGTCTCCTGACGGGGAATAGGCTTTTCCGTGCCCTTCTCACGACTGTCTTGGTGTGTTTGAACCATGATAGTTTGTTGGTGATGTGGACACCAAGAAACTTGAAACTCTCAACCCGTTCCACTACAGCCCCGTCGATGTTAATGGCAGGAAGCATACGGCTCAGTACATCACTGGGTCCAAGCTTCCTGCCATTCAGGACTTATATACTAGGCGGTGTCAGAGGAAAGCCCAAAAAATTGTCAAAAACTCCAGCCACCCAAGTCATAGACTGTTCTCTCTGCTACTGCACAGCAAGCGGTACTTTGTATTATTATTATTATTTTATTCTTTCTTGAACTGCATTGTGGGTTAAGGGCTTTTAAGTAAGCATTTCACTGTAAGGTCTACACCTGTTGTATTCGGCGCATGTGACAAATAAAGTTTGATTTGATTTGATTTAGGTTGAAAGTTGGGTGAAAAAAGACAAAATGCCCTTACGTTGAGGTCTTTTTGCAAATACAACCAGTTTTCCAAGTTGATTCAACGTCATACATTTTTTTTGTTGATGAAATGACATGGAACCAATGTTGACTGAACCAGTTTTAGCCCAGTGGGATGCAGTGCCTAGGCTTTAGCTTATTCAGCTTTGTAGCATGCAGACAGACTGGGTTAACATCCAGTTGGTCACACAGTTAATATAATACAAGTATAGTTGAGAGGGTGTTGACAGACATGACAGCTCTGCTTCTAGCTCCTAAGCAACTTTGCAGTTTTTGTTTTTTTGTTTTTTGTATAGTAGTAATTAGTAACACAACACAAATAGACCTGGGACAGGTAGATCATTTACCTGAGACAGGTAGGTCATTTTCCCCAGGTCATCGAAGCTGATTTCCTGTTTCATCCCAATGACGTCATCCACTTCCTGCTTCACCCTGGAGAGGTCAGAGACACTCACAAACTCAAACAACCTGTTTTTATAACAGAAATAGCTAAAATAGGAATTATGAAAACAAGTCCTACTTTGTCAATATCTCTGGCAGCCTTCCCAGTTCCATAACGGCAAAAGCTAGTTGATTGGCTGTTGTCTCTTGCCCTGTCATGATTAAAACAACAATAGTACTGTCACTGTTGTTTCTTCAAACTTCAATTGTGAGGATTCATAAAACAACAAAATAAAGAATAGCACTTGTTTCAGGGAGACGTACCCGCAATGAAGAACGTCACAAAGTTATCCAGCATAAGCTCTTCATCATCGTTTGCTATGTTTTCCTCTGAAATGATGGATATATATCAGTTTACAGCATTGAGACAGTGCTTATCAGGGCCAGATTAAGAAATCATAGGCCCTCGGCCAAACACCCTTTTTTAGACAAAATTGTTGTTGTTTCATGTATTTTGGCAGTTTCTTGTATGTGCTTGTGTAACCCAAAGCCCTTTTTTGTTTTTACAATTGATCCTCTGTGGCTACATTATGCTCTGTGGTGTATTTTGAACATTGAGAGAGGGGTACTGTGGTTGGATCAAAAAATATATTTTATAAAAAATATATATAATTTATTTATTTTTTATATATTTTTTATTTGCCTCATGGGCCCCCTTATGGGGTTTTGTGTGCAGTTTTGTCACACAACACAATGCCACAGATGTCTCAAGTTTTGAGGGAGCGTACAATTCGCATGCTGACTGCAGGAATGTCCACCAGAGCTGTTGCCAGCTGCTACCATAAGCTGCTCCAACATCGTTTTAGAGAATTTGGCAGTACGTCCAACTGGCCTCACAACCACAGACCACATGTATGGCGTCGTGTGGGCGAGCGGTTTGCTGATGTCAACACTGTGAACAGAGTGCCCCATGGTGGCGGTGGGGTTATGGTATGTGCAGACATAAGCTACGGACAACCAACACAATTGTGTTTTATCGTTGGCAGTTGGAATGCACAGTCACATGCAGAGCCACAGGTAAAAGTCTCCAATGTTAGCCTGGTCCCAGATCTTTGTACTGTCTTGTCTTGAACAGTGGAGTTTACAAGACAGCACAAACAGATCTGGGATCAGGCTACTACAACATGCCTTTGTCAGCCGTCTTGAGGATCTGTGTGAGGATGTCTTTTGGAACGTCCTCGCCGTTTTGGACGGCCATTTTCCTCTCGTTGATCCACTGTCTGCCTGTCGTACGCAGCAGCTGACAAGACTTCTTCACCTCGTTGATGAACTTCTTGTTCTTTGGGTAGAGCTATAGATGCAGGATTTTAATTTGATAACTATTTTTTCGCACAGCAGGAAATGCTAATTTGTGTATTGAATGTTTAAAAAGGCTTGTAAAGTTTGTAATTTCACCTTAAAAATGTCAGACTTGATTTGCCCTGACGTAAAATTTCCTGCTGTAGCAGACTGGCATAAATTAAAATCCTAAATCTTTAGAAATATAAAAATAAAAACCATATCTTACAGGCTTCCTACTTGGAAAGATGGCAACAAGAAGACTAGACCGAACTGTTTATGAGTGTCAATGTTTTAACTGTATTTGTTTCTTATAAAATAGGACTTTATGTCATAAAACTGTAGGATTTTAAATAGATAAATCCATAAGCCATCGTTCTTGAGAAGCATCACTAAAATACTTTATGTCACTAACTATTTACCTGGAAGGTGAAGTCTCTGACATAGTGGACCATTCCCTTCAGACACATCTCTATGGCGTTGGGGAACGGAGTGTCACTATCCTTCAGCAGATCCAGCTCCACTCCAAACGCCACCTACAGATGATATAAAAACAGAGGACTGACAACTTCCTACAACATGATAAGGTAAAACTCCTGGTTCTAGTTATGCTAATTATAGCTAGCACATTGGCTTGGTTAGACTAAATGGTATATAGCTTAGGTAATGACTGTGTTATCAGTTGTCATTTTACTGTCATATATACAAACAAATGTAGCTTTATAATAGAAAGAAAAAAGCTTAAGAGCAGTGTGGTTATCTGAGGGGAACAGGAAGTGATCGTTACCTTAGTGATGACATCCAATGTCACACAGTTGAACATGTGGTGCATGTTGGCAGCTGTGTTGGTGTCAGCCATGTCCCCCAGTTTATCCATCAGCTTCTCTGCCCTCTCGTTGAAGGCACCCATCTGACCCTGCAGGTACCTAGCAACAAACAGCAATGATGGATGGATGGAGGAACAGATGGATGCTGGATGGATTGATCAATGGTGATCAATGAGTTGATTGATCAATTGATTCATGTGAAATGAATAAGTGACTTACAGACTGCTGAAGGCAGGGTCCATTATCCTCCGCTGTTTGTACCATACATCATGATTCTGTGCTGTGACCAGGCCATTTCCCAGAAACCTATGAAGAAGGACAACAGAGTATTTACCCTGTCACTGAATCAACTGACCAAGTTCTCCCGTTTGAATGTCAATATGCTGTTTAGGCTACGGATTCGACAACCAGCATTAGGAGGGATTGTGTTGAAAGAGTTTGTACCGACCAAAACGTTGTCAAAATAAGTAGTAGTAGGAAGTACATTTAGATAACATTAATAATAGAACACATTGAGGACTCACCTCTGTCCAAACAGGTTGAAGAGACGCTTGTAGACCAATGGGTCTTTGGGGTACTTGGGTGACATCAGGACTTCCTGTGGAGACAAAGCAAAGTGTCCGTTTGGTTTGAAGGTAATGGGTTATTTTACAGCAATTTAATTTACCTTGGTGGTGTCAGGACAGGTGACACACAGGATCACAGCATGCATACCGTTGATACGGTACACCGGTCCATATGTCTCAGACCTGTCAAAGATAGAATAGATCTTTATTGTCCCAGGATACACAACACCTGATTCAATGTGTGTGTGTGTGTGTGTGTGTGTGTGTGTGTGTGTGTGTGTGTGTGTGTGTGTGTGTGTGTGTGTGTGACCACTGCTGCTCCATAACATTCAACTCACCATTCCAGGAATTTGTCGTGGATAACTCGACCATTTCTCATTTCCTTCAGAATGGTTGGTAAATGACCAAATATAAAACTGGGGGAGAACAAGAGACGATTTAAGCCATAAACGACAAATAAGGACGTTATGAAGAGTGATACTTTCACCTAGTGAAAATGAAAAAGACAGGTGACCCCTGGCGGCTATTGAACTTTCACCTAACTCCTTGTCAATAAATCTGATGCGTTGTCACTCAATATAGTTGAAAATAACTTTTAGGTACAGAGTTTTAAAATAAATATTCAAGTTACATAATATTGACTCACCTATCCCTTGGTGGTCCAGGTATGTGATCATATTTCAGATGAATGTATTTTATGTAAAGACAAAAACTGAGAAACGCGATCAAAATCAATCCAAGCAGGCAAATAAGAAAATAACCGATCCAACCTGCAATCAAATTAAAAAGTGGCATATTGCCGAAGACCCTTCAACCCAGTTATGAGGTCGGTTTTCTTGACGTACTTTTGTAGTACTAGAAGTAGAGCGGAAGCGAGAGTGTTTCTTCCGCTTAAAATCTTACGTTAAGCAGATAACTAATTAATAATTCATTTTTGGGGGGGAGTGGCTGCGGTTATGCATTTTCTGGAACCCGACTTGCATGGAGCGAGATAGTTGACAAAAAGTTTGAACATACATATAGTTAGGATAGTAAGAAAAATCAAAATCATAGTAAATTTTTAGGACTGTAATAAAAGCCATGCGTGAAACATGAAACTTAAATGTTAAATTAGATCTGTAAACGTACAAAACCTACGTTAGGACTGAATTAACATTTACACTTCTCCCTTTACTCGGTTACAGATCTTTTTTTATACAGTGCATTAGGAAAGCATTAAGACCCCTTCCCTTTTTCCACATTTTGTAACGTTAGTCTAATTCTAACTAGTCTAATTCATCAATCTACACACAATACCCCATAATGACAAAACGAAAACAGGTTTCTAGACATTTTTGCTAATTTAACCCTTTGCTATGAGACTCGACATTGAGCTCAGGTGCATCCTGTTTCCATTGATTATCCTTGAAATGTTTCTACAACTTGATTGGAGTCCACCTGTGGTAAATTAAAATGATTGGACATGATTTGGAAAAATACACACCTGTCTATATAAGGACCCACAGTTGACAGTGCATGTTAGAGCAAATGAGGTCGAAGGAATTGTCCGTAGAGCTCCGAGACAGGATTGTGTCGAGGCACAGATCTGGGGAAGGGTACCAAAACATTTCTGCAGTATTGAAGGTCCCCAAGAACACAGTGGCCTCCATCATTCTTAAATGGAAGAAGTTTAATTAAACCAAGATTGAACTCTTTGGCCTGAATGCCAAGTGTCATGTCTGGAGGAAACCTGGCACCAAACCTATGGTGAAGCATGGTGGTGGCAGCATCATGCTGTGGGGATGTTTTTCAGCGGCAGGGAGACTTGTCAGGATCGAGGCAAAGATTAACCTCAGGCTGGGGCAAAGGTTCACCTTGGCTCACCTTGAACAGGACAACAACCCTAAGCACACAGCCAAGACAATGGAGGAGTGGCTTTGGGACAAGTCTCTGAATGTCCTTGAGTGTCCCAGCCAGAGCCAACATCTCTAGAGAGACCTGAAAATAGCTGTGCAGCGACACTCCCTATCCAACCTGACAGAGCTTGAAAGGATCTGCAGTGAGAAATTGTAGAAATTCACCAAATACAGGTGTGCCAAGCTTGTAGCGTCATACCCAAGAAGACTTGATGCTGTAATCGCTGCCAAAGGTGCTTCTATAAAGTACTGAGCAAAGGGTCTGAATACTTATGTAAATGTGATATCTGTTTTATATATATATATATATATATATATTAGCAAACCTGTTTTTTGGGGGAAAAAAACGATTTAACACAAGGCTGTAATGTAACAAAATGTGGAAAAAGTCAAGGAGGCTGAATACTTTCTGAATGCACTGTATGTACAAACCTTTGGCAGTAATGTGGCATCTGCAAAGGACATGAACCGAATGTAGCTAGTCGAAGTTAGCTAGTCAATCAAGCAACTGTAGCTCAGACATTAGTTGCTTTGCAGCTTCTGGTTTAATTTCCTAAATAAAAGTCTAGATTTTATTTTTGAACTGCATTCAATAACGACGTTATACCAGTAGGTGGCGTTGTATAAGCTTGGCCTTTTAGCAAATGACTTGTGTGAGAATGATAAAGACAAAGAAGAATCTAGAATCACCGCCTGAGCTGCAAAATAGAAAGTAAATATGATTTAGGCCTATTCTATCTAAATATGCCATGCTGTTGTGTTATTTAACGGCCATATAATTGCATAATTTATTCATAGCCGCGTGGGGCTACTGTGTTGATCGTATAACCTAATGAATCACTTTTTCCAGTATTTGGGAACACTGACTCATATTAGGCCTGATATTATGCATTTTGATTGTTGTATTAGTGAAATCCACTCTGTATGTTGGCTTGTTATTAAGCACAACCGCATCACACAGAGGCGATATCCATATCAATAAACGAGACAAAACTAAATATTGATTGAAGTCTTGGCTGTAACCTGTCCTGAGCGAAATAGCCAAAGGCTCCCAAATGGTCAAGACTATCTATAGCCTATTCTTATTGCCAGATCTAACAGCCACTGTTAGAATGTATTTAGATGCTATATTTATGGGCCTGTGAGCTAGCGTCTCTTTTTAAGAGGAGCCCTATAATAATAAATAATAAAAACTGTTACAAAACACAAATATAGTTCTAAAATTCTTCCGCAAGAAACCAGTACCCACAACTATAGCCTAAATTGCCATGGCTACAAGTTGAAGGCCTATTTTTTATTTGGAAAGGCCTACATTAAACATTGAATTATTAAAGTGATCGGCTAAAGATCTTTGGAGAATTTAGATAATTTTTAATACATACATGGATTTCAATAAACAAATGGATAAGACTATTCTATTCTCTTTGATGTAGTTCCTATAGCAACACAGACATACTGACTGACTGAACTGAATGAAGGATGAAGGATTAATTAAATGTTCAAACATGTTGGAATGACGAGTTGCACGCATCATTCATGCCCTGCACTTTAATTGGCTAGTAGGCAAATAGGCCTACATTAGGGTATAACGACTGCATGCCTCCAGAAGGGCATCTTCTGAGGCTGAGGGGTGCTTTTCCAAAGGCGCCTGGTGCTGTGGTGCTGCATGGAGATCACAAGCTCTTCAACTGGGCAGCCGTGTTGCCTATATGGAGACTACCTGAGACCACTGCAACAGAGTTATTGGAAAGCGTGGGAATAAGCTTATGCCGGACTTAGCCTACGCTTAACCTCTCCCTTGTTCATTCCAAAGCATATATAAGCAGACAATGAAAGCTCTTCATCTTCGATGATGACGTTTCTCCGAAACAGGCTATAGGCTACATTTGCACCTCCAAGTCAGAACAGTAGGCTAAGTTATGAGGGGGAAAAGGGACAAAATTATTAGGGTGAGGCACATGGACTACTAACAGCTTACTACACAAAATACACTAAGTATTACTTTCTTAGCTCCAGTATATACTGTATATCTCCCTGGCATTTTACATTATTTATGCAGCAGTATACAAGAGATCTTTGGACTCACCTTGTTGTGCTGTGCTCACTTGAATAAGAAGGTGGCAAGGCGGTCCTTCATGGGCAAATTTTGTCATCAAAGTCTGGCATGCCAATGGATTTATGGTGCTTTCAAGACAACTGGGAATCCTGACGTCAGTGATCTTCAGGTCGGAGCTCTAGAAAGAGGCCCGAGTTCCCAAATTGGGATTCTGAGTTGGATGACCGTTCAAAACGTATTTTCCCAGTCGGAGCTCATTTTTTCCCCGAGTTCCCAGTTATCTTAAACTCACTGAAGTCTGAGATTTCCCTGTTCCGAGTTTCCAGTTGTTTTGAACGCGACAGAAGTCATGCTATATTGATAGCATGGCCAATGTTAAATGTTTATAATTTTAAGCTTGGAAAAGAGACCCTTCAACCCAGACTTGAACCACACACCCACTCCACTGAATAGCAAGCTAGCGATTGCTTTGCAATGCTTGCAGTTAGCCACTGATTCCTTCCAAACCACTCATTGTTGAATTTGCGATTTCCAACTTATTGTGTAATGTTTATGTCCAATGGCCGAAGAGACCCGATGCGTTTTATCTATAATTTCTATAACTTCATACTTTCTCTTCATATGACAAGAAATGAAAAGGATTTGCCAGTAGATTGTCGACTTGATTCATGATGATGACTGCTTGTCTAGCTTGCTAGCTAAGATTTTGAAGGTACTGTATGATGTTGACATGATCAGTCCAATCAAAGCTACAGTAGATATTACGTGATTTGAAGTCATTTTATCTGTGGCCAATGACCTTGAGCCTTCTTGGATGGGCATTTTTTTATGTAACTCTATGGCAGCACCCAAGGGGCTTGAATTTTCGAGCTCTACCCTTAGACTTGGCTGTGACGTAGTGTCCCCATGAGTGACAGAACACTGAACTAATCACGGCGCAACTAGAGAACACTACCAACCCTAACGCTTCACGGAGCTATAAACCGGGGGCCTTCAAAGCCTCTCAATGGATAATACATAGCATCAGCAATCCAGGGTTTATACACATCATCGTTGTATAAGTATGATGCACGTGATCTCGTCCCTGTTGAAATTCAAGACGGCCTATACATATTCATGAGGCTAGCATAGCACCTTCCCTATTGAAATTTTTAAAAGTATTAAAATAACGAGATGGCTCCACCAATCCAAAGAGAGGAACAGGCAGGAGCTTCACAGCCAGCCGTTCCGCCCTGTGGACAACGTATCCCATTGTTAGGGCGGAGACATAGGTATCTGGTCATTATATCCAGTATCTCTGACAGTCTCTGATGTTTGCTAAATAATTTTATTAAAATATAGTAAATTCACTCCAACAGAGGCACTGTGGTAATGAAGGTTAATTAAGGAAGTTAATCGAATAAGTTCATATATACTGTATAAAGCTCTTTATATTATGTGATAAATTGTATACTGCATAGTAGCAACATGATATGTGTATTAAGCAACAAGTAATCGGTCCAAAAAGACAAACAATCCTATGTCAAGTCTGTCCTAGTAACTTTCTTCATCACATAGAACCGTTATATTTAAAATAATCATAACTGTTCAAAATCTATTTTCAGAGAACTGTAAGTGAATGTATAATTCTTATTGTTTTGGTGTGTTTTGGTTTACTGTCATTGTTTTGTTGTATGTATGTATACACGTTTAATTAAACATAGCTAGGTATTATATAAGGCGCTTCATTGAAAGACAGAGGTCATTTGCTCCACTAGGAACTATGAGGAACAAGTAAGTTATTGAGAAGTGCTAGTCATGTTCAGGTCCCAGCCAGGTCAGGCTGCGTGTGTCTTTCCTCTGTGTCTAATGTTACACACCACTCCACTCTTTGGTCTCAAAGTCCCATTGTCCAGGATGTCAAAGGACTGGCCAGGCACCAGGCTGAAGTCAAACCTCTGGAGCAGCTTGGCCATCACTACCTTAGCCTCTATCTGTGAACAATAAATCTCTTTAAAGGATGACAAATCTGGTGTGCTCAACTATAAAACATGATATATTGGAGGCAGTAGTCCAGGAGTAATCAAACTAGGATGGATAATAGGACCAGCACAGAGCACTACCAAATAAAGTTGTTTTGATATATTTCATATGGACAGTCTGCTTACCTGTGCAAAGCTCTGACCCAGACATGAGCGTGGTCCCAGGGCAAAGGGGTAGTAGCAGTAATAGGGCCTTCAGGACAGAAACAAACACAGCATGTCTGTTAGTTCCGCATGTGTTTTTCTGTTGCTCATTAAGAAAAACAAGATTTCAGTTATGGGGGTGTGGTTCGATGAACCAGTTACTAATGTTTGTCCCCCATGAGACACCATAGGAACAAAGCCAGTATCATTTCCTCAAAATAGTCAGATTGAATCCAAGTTAACTGAAGAAATCTGTAATTAATTGTGTTTTAGTCACGGTCAAGGTAGTCAAGGTTTTTGTCACGCAATTTTTAATCTAGCCAAGGTGTTTAGTGCAGTTTTTCTGCTGGGCAGGTGTGTCTCACTGTCTGTGTGTTCTGCCGTACCATTGGATAGAGCGCAATCACTACAGCGGTTTATCCTGTGTTAGTGGGCAAGTGGGCATTGTTGAAATCAAAACCCAACCCCCAGGTAAGTTATGTCGAACTCTGACTTTATGACCAAAAGTAGCCCTTTCCTGCAATCAATGATCGAAAGTCCCCTCTTTGGCCTCAAGTGAAATGTTATTAATATTTTTCTATTTATTTATTTTTATGAAAATCTGGTGTTTCTATAGCAGTTTTGTTATATTTCAGTCTTCTGTGATGTAATACATTTCAACTCTATATCTGACATGGTACAGGTGTCTTAATACATTTCAACTCTATATCTGACATGGTACAGGTGCCTAATTTTTTGTAAGCCCATAACTATGTGTGTGAGGTGTATACTTTTGTTTCAAAGTAGATTTGTTCAAGACTACCAAGAATCATTCTGATTTAGCACACTGCAGGTTAACCTACTTACACTTTTAAGTCCATTTGGCACTGAAATAAATGTTTGACTAATATCGATGTAACATACAGTGCATTTGGAAAGTTTTCAAACCCCTTCATTCTTTCCACATGTTGTTACGTTACAGCCTTATTCTAAAATGGATTAAATAGTTTTTTCCCCCCTCATCAATCTACACACAATACCCCATAATTATTTTTTACTTTTTATTTAACCTTTATTTAACTAGGCAAGTCAGTTAAGAACAAATTCTTATTTACAATGACGGCCTACCAAAAGGCAAAAGGGGGCTGGGATTAAAAATAAATAAAATATAAATATAGGACCAAACACACATCACGACAAGAGAGACAAAACAACACTACCAAAATAGATACCTAAGACAACAGCATAGCAAGGCAGCAACACATGACAACACAGCATGGTAGCAACGTAACATGACAACAACATGGTCGCAACACAACATGGTAGCAGAGTACTTGTATGAGGTGACAACCTCAAACCCTCATAGGTAGTAATCACACCTGTGGGGAGAGGGGCATTCTTCTTACCAAACCAAATCACCTTTGTTTTGGAGGTGTTCAAAACAAGGTTAAGGGTAGAGAAAGCTTGTTGGACACTAAGAAAGCTTTGTTGTAGAGCATTTAACACAAAATCCAGGGAGGGGCCAGCTGAGAATAAGACTATCATGTAAATGGATGAGAGAGCTTCCTGCTGCCTGAGCTATGTTGTTGATGTAAATTGAGAAGAGCGTGGGGCCTAGGATTGAGCCTTGGGGTACTCCCTTGGTGACAGGCAGTGGTTGAGACATAATGACAAAGCAAAACCAGGTTTTTAGACACTTGCATAAGTATTCAGACCCTTTACTCAGTACTTTGTTGAAGCAGCTTTGGCAGCGATTACAGCCTCGAGTCTTCTTGGGTATGAAGCTAATTGCTTGGCACATCTGTATTTGTTTTTTTTCTCCCATTCTTCTCTGCAGATCCTCTTAGGTTGGATGGGGAGCGTCGCTGTGTTCAGGTCTTTCCAGAGATGTTCGATTGGGTTCAAGTCCGGGCTCTGGTTGGGCCACTTAAGAACATTCAGAGACTTATCCAAAAGCCACTCTTGCGTTTTCTTGGCTGTGTTCTTAGGGTCATTGTCCTGTTGGAAGGTGAACCTTCGCCCCAGTCTGAGGTCCTAAGTCTCCCTGCCGCTGAAAAACATCCCCACAGCATGATGCTGCCACCACCATGCTTCACCATAGGGGTGGTGCCTGGTTTCCTCCAGATGTGACACTTGGCATTCAGGCTAAAGAGTTCAATCTTGGTTTCATCAGACCAGAGAATATTGTTTCTCATGGTCTGAGAGTCCTTTAGGTGCCTTTTGGCAAACTCCAAGTGGGCTGTCATGTGCCTTTTACTGAGGAGTGGCTTCCGTCTGGCCACTACCATAAAGGCCTGATTGATGGAGTGCTGCAGAGATGGTTGTCCTTCTGAAATGTTCTCCCATCTCCACAGAGGAACTCTGGAGCTCTGTCAGAGTGACCATTGGGTTCTTGGTCACTTTCTTGACCAAGGCCCTTCTCCCCCGATTGCTCCGTTTGGACGGGTGGCCAGCTTTAGGAAGAGTCTTGGTGGTTCCAAACTTCTACCATTTAAAAATGATGGAGACCACTGTGTTCTTGGGGAACTTCAATGCTGTAGACATTTTTCGGACATTTCCTTCGACCTCATGGCTTGGTTTTTGCTCTGACATGCACTGTCAACTGTGGGACCTTATATAGACAGGTGTGTGCCTTTCCAAATCATGTCCAATCAATTAAAATGTGTCTCATAGCAAAGCGTCTGGTCTGAATACTTATGTAAATAAAGGTATTCGTGGTTTTTTTTTTTATACATTTGCAAAAAAAATCTATAAACCTGTTTTCGCATCGTCATTATGGGGTATTGTGTGTAGATTGATGATGACATTTTATTTTTGTTATCCATTTTAAAATAAGGCTGTAACGTAACTAAATGTGGAAAAGTAAAGGGGTCAATACTTTCCGAATACACTGTATGCCGTTTTCAAAGAGAGAAGTTCTGCTTTAATCAATTCAAATGTTGTAAAGAAACAATAAAACAATAAAAACGTATCATGTGACTTACTTGGCAGCGTCTGGATGGAACCTCTCTGGGTCAAACTTCAGTGGGTCCTCAAAGAACTTATCCAACCTTCCACAGACATACGAACTGAACTGTAAACAGACAAGATAGGGGCAAACATAAAATATGTAAGACAGCTTAGTAAATAAAATGAGTGCACCCACACCCAAAATAGTTGATGAGGTGTTCACTACACTGTTAAAATTAAGTGCTTTGTAACACCAAAACTAGTGGCAACTGAGCTGCCACCAACTTAAAGGAGACGAAACCTTAACTTTGTTGTATTGAAACACAACATCCTGTATTGAAACACAACATGGTGTATTGTAAGATCACTAAATCCAACACCTTGCCAGGAACTGGGAACACTTACAGAAAAGGTTGAAAACACTTTGTGTTTCGAGTCCTGTTTTGTGCAGAATTGGATCTCTTAGTCTGGTGTCTTAATGTTTAACATAGATGCGTCACTACAGACAACCTGGTTCTAATCCAGACTGTATCACAACCGGACGTGATTGGGAGACTCAGAGGGCGGCGCACAATTGGCCCAGCCTCGTCTGAGTTTGGCCGGTGTAGGCCGTCATTGTAAATAAGTATTTGTTCTTAACTGACTTGATTAGTTACATAAAGGTTCAATTAAAAAACATTAAAAAATATATATATATAATTTTTTGTCAATTTCAATTCACCCTGGAATAATTTCTTAGTTTGGCTGTGTGGAAACAATTTCAACTAAATGTACCATTGTACTGCCCCTCCTGTTTCTAATCTGTCAAAATAATTCCCCTAAACATATTCTCCATACGCCCTTATCATTAATCAATATTTAGGCTATAAACCATTTGTATTTCTAGACCATTGATTGTATGAGAAACACAGTTTTTGTGTTTTGATGCAGCCTTTCACATTCACTGAAACCCCAAACAGATCTCAGCTTAGGTGCACTACTTTTCATGGTTTCGTTACACAATTTTTACAGTGCAACAGAAAAAAAAGCAAATTATAGAAAAATTCTAAATCTATCCATTAAATAATTGGGAGTACATTGAGGTATGAGACATACTATTTCGGACAAGGATACGTATTTTATTATATTGAGGTACCAGATTGTATAACATGTTAACACCACAACTAAACTTAGATATATTAATGGGATACTTTGGGATTTTAATCTACTTCCCCAGAGTCAGATGTGTCTGTGTCCATTATGAAGGAAATTAGAGGTAGTTTTGCAAGCAAATGCTAACTAGCGTTAGTGCAATGACAAAGTCTATGCGTATCTGCTAGCATGTATCCCTTCGACATAAAACCACACTCATCACTCATCCACATTCATTTTGAGGTGACTACTCACGATGCATGAGACTCCTGCTGGGATGGGGATGCCATTGATGACAATGTCGTTGGGGATGAAGCGAGAAGTGCCTGGTGCTGTAGGGTACAACCTTAGAGTCTCCTTCAAAACCTGGGGAGATGATATTAATCAAACACAACATGCTGATTAACCATGGGAAGAGATAGCTGACCCGAGACTTGAACACTTGTATTAGCTGCCTGGCACAATCAGTTTTCCAAGTCATCACAGATGTTTTGGGTTGAAAGAAAGTGGAAACAACGTTGATAATGGGATGGAGTGCCTAAGCTTTAACTTAGCTGGCTAATACAGTCTTGCAGCATGCAGATGAACTGGGGTTAACATCCAGTTAACATCCAGTCACACAACTGCTGTTAATATAGTACAAGTATGGAATAAAATTGTATAATAGTATACTAGTGATTAGTATCAAATCAAATCAAATTGTATTTGTCACATGTGCCGAATACAACAGGTGCTTTGAGGGCACTATGGTGTTGAAAGCTGAGCTGTAGTGAATGAATAGCAGTCTCACGTAGGTGTTCCTTTTGTCCAGCTGGGAAATGGCAGTGTGGAGTGCAATAGAGATTGCATCATCTGTCGATCTGTTGGGGCGGTATGCAAATTGGAGTGGGTCTAGTGTTTCTGGGATGATGGTGTGAGCCATGACCAGCCTTTCAAAGAAATTCATGGCTACAGAAGTGAGTGCTACGAGCCATTTAGGAAGGTTACCTTGGCGTTCTTGGGCACAGGGACTATGGTGGTTTGTTTGAAACATGTAGGTCAGTGAAGACACTTGCCAGTTAATCAGCACATGCTCTGAATCCATCTGGTCCTGCAGCCTTTTGAATGTTGACCTGTTCAAAGGTCTTACTCACATCGGCTACGGAGAGCGTGATCACACAGTCATCCGGAACAGCTGGTGCGCTCATGTGTTGCTTACCTCGAAGCGCGCATACAAGTAATTTAGCTCGTCTGGTAGGCTTGGGTCACTAGGCAGCTCGCGGCTGGGCTTCCTTTTGTAGTCTGTAATAGTTTGCAGGCCCTGCCACATCCGACGAGGGTCTGAGACGGTGTAGTAGGATACAATCTTAGTCCTGTATTGCCGATTTGCCTGTTTGATGGTACGTTGGAGGGCATAGCAGGATTTCTTAGAAGTGTCCGGGTTAGAGTCCCGCTCCTTGAAAGCGGCAGCTCTACCCTTTAGCCCAGTGCGGATGTTGCCTGTAATTCATGGCTTCACATGGGTATGTATGTACGGTACCTGTGGGGACAACATCACCGATGCACTTATTGATGAAGCCGGTGACTGATGTGGTATACTCTTCAATGCCATCGGATAAATTCCGGAACATATTCAAGTCTGTGCTAGCAAAACAGTCCTGTAGCTTAGCATCTGCGTCATCTGACCACTTCCGTATTGAGCGAGTAACTGGTACTTTCTGCTTTAGTATTTACTTGTAAGCAGGAATAAAGAGTTATGGTCAGATTTGCCAAATGAAGAGCGAGGGAGAGCTTGTCTTACCGGAGGCAGCTGTTCTGTCTTGCCGATGCACGGAAAACCCAGCCAACTGTATATTATCCATATCGTCGTTCAGCCACGGCGCTGTGAAACATAAGATACTACAGTTTTAAATGTCCCGTTGGTAGGATAGTCTCGAACGGAGCTCATCCAGTTTATTCACCAATCATTGCACGTTGGCCAATAGGACGGATGGTAGAGGCGGGTTACCCACTCGTCGACAAATTCTCACAAGGCAGCTGGACCTGCGTCCCCTGTATCGGCGTCTCTTCTTCATGCGAATGACAGGGATCAGGGCCTGGTCTGGTATCAGCATTAAATCCATCTCCTCCAACTCGTTAAATAAATGTATTTTGTCCAGTTCCAGGTGAGTAACTGCTGTTCCAGAAGCTATTTTCGGTCATAAGAGACAGTGGCAGAAACATGTACAAAATAAGTTACAAACAATGAGAAAAAATACACAAAATAGCACAATTGGTTAACAGCCCGTAAAATGGCAGCCATCTCCTCCGGTGCCATTCTATCAGCCATTGTACAACATCGTATAACGTACAACATGATTACTGTTTATAAATGTCAGTTCCTATTCCTGGATCTGGTTTGTAGCTCCATTGATGTCACTGTCATGCCAATGACAAGACAGTGCAAACAGACCTGGGACAGGTAGATCATTTACCTGAGACAGGTAGGTCATTTTCCCCAGGTCATCGAAGGTGATTTCCTGTTTCATCCCAATGACGTCATCCACTTCCTGCTTCACCCTGGAGAGGTCAGAGACACTCACAAACTCAAACAACCTGTTTTTATAACAGAAATAACTAAAATAGAAATTATGAAAACAAGTCCTACTTTGTCAATATCTCTGGCAGCCTTCCCAGTTCCATAACGGCAAAAGCTAGTTGATTGGCTGTTGTCTCTTGCCCTGTCATGATTAAAACAACAATAGTACTGTCACTGTTGTTTCTTCAAACTTCAATTGTGAGGAAAAAACGATATTACTAAGATGGATTCATAAAACAATTAAAGAAAGAATAGCACTTGTTTCAGGGAGACGTACCCGCAATGAAGAACGTCACAAAGTTATCCAGCATAAGCTCTTCATCATCGTTTGCTATGTTTTCCTCTGAAATTATGGATATATATCAGTTTACAGCATTGAGACAATAGTGCTACCGAACCTCATCAATAACGTGACTGTTTTAACAAGCACTTGTCTCACAATGTCACATGCAGAGGCACAGGTAAAAGTCTCCAATGTTAGCCTGGTCCCAGATCTGTTTGTGCTGCCTGGTCCCAGATCAGTGGCAGGAGTTAGCAAGACAGCACAAACAGATCGGGGATCAGGCTAATACAACATGCCTTTGCCAGCTGTCTTGAGGATCCGTGTGAGGATGTCTTTTGGAACGTCCTCGCCATTTTGGACGGCCATTTTCCTCTCGTTGATCCACTGTCTGCCTGTCGAACGCAGCAGCTGACAAGACTTCTTCACCTCGTTGATGAACTTCTTGTTCTTTGGGTTGAGCTGGAAATATGACATCAAACCATTTCTTTAAAGCCCATCTAGGGGCTGAGGCTGTAAAATGCATTATGGTGCATTTAGACACATCTTACAGGCTTCCTACTGGGAAGGATGGCGACAAGACACTAAGGTGCATTAGATCTAACTGTTCATGAGTGTCAATGTTTTAACTGTATTTGTTTCTTATAAAAAAAGGTTTTTGTTATCATGAAACTGTAGGATTAAAAATTGATTAATTCAATAAGCCATCGTTCATGAGAAGCATCACTAAAATACTTTATGTCACTATTTACCTGGAAGGTGGAGTCTCTGAGATAGTGGACCGTTCCCATCAGACACATCTCTATGGCTTTGGGGAACGGAGTGTCACTATCCTTCAGCAGGTCCAGCTCCACTCCAAACGCCACCTACAGATGATATAAAAACAGAGGACTGACAACTTCCTAAAACATGATAAGGTAAAACTCCTGGTTCTAGTTATGCTAATTATAGCTAGCACATTGGCTTGGTTAGACTAAATGGTATATAGCTTAGGTAATGACTGTGTTATCAATTGTCATTTTACTGTCATATATACAAACAAATGTAACTTTATAATAGAAAGAAAAAAGCTTAAGAGCAGTGTGGTTATCTGAGGGGAACAGGAAGTGACCGTTACCTTAGTGATGACATCCAATGTCACACAGTTGAACATGTGCTGCATGTTGGCAGCTGTGTTGGTGTCAGCCATGTCCCCCAGTTTATCCATCAGCTTCTCTGCCCTCTCGTTGAAGGCACCCATCTGACCCTGCAGGTACCTAGCAATAAACAGCAATGATGGATGGATGGAGGAACAGATGGATGCTGGATGGATTGATCAATGGTGATCAATGAGTTGATTGATCAATTGATTATTAAATCATGTGAAATGAATAAGTGACTTACAGACTGCTGAAGGCAGGGTCCATTATCCTTCGCTGTTTGTGCCATACATCATGATTCAGTGCTGTGGCCAGGCCATTTCCCAGAAACCTATGAAGAAGGACCACAGAGTATTTACCCTGTCACTGAATCAACTGACCAAGTTCTCCCGTTTGAATGTCTATATGCTGTTTAGGCTACGGATTCGACCACCAGCATTAGGAGGGATTGTGTTGAAAGAGTTTGTACCGACCAAAACGTTGTCAAAATAAGTAGTAGTAGGAAGTACATTTAGATAACATTAATAATAGAACACATTGAGGACTCACCTCTGTCCAAACAGGTTGAAGAGACGCTTGTAGACCAATGGGTCTTTGGGGTACTTGGGTGACATCAGGACTTCCTGTGGAGACAAAGCAAAGTGTCCGTTTGGTTTGAAGGTAATGGGTTATTTTACAGCAATTTAATTTCAGAAATGAACATGGTAAAAAGTATAACTACACTAATCTCAGTTTACCCTGAACTAAACTCTTGCTTAATCAGGTCAAATGTTTAAGTAGTCTGTCCATCAGAGATTATAATTACAGCAGTTTCACAGGTTTACCTTGGTGGTGTCAGGACAGGTGACACACAGGATCACAACATGCATACCGTTGATACGGTACACCGGTCCATATGTCTCAGACCTGTCAAAGATAGAATAGATCTTTATTGTCCCAGGATACACAACACCTGATTCAATGTGTGTGTGTGTGTGTGTGTGTGTGTGTGTGTGTGTGTGTGTGTGTGTGTGTGTGTGTGTGTGTGTGTGTGTGTGTGTGTGTGTGTGTGTGACCACTGCTGCTCCATAACATTCAACTCACCATTCCAGGAATTTGTCGTGGATAACTCGACCATTACTCATCTCCTTCAGAAAAGTTGGGTAATGCCCAAATATAAAACTGGGGGAGAACAAGATATTATTTAATCCATAACTGAAAAATAAGGACGTTAATACGAGTGATACTTTCACCTAGTGGAAATGAAAGACAGGTGAAACAGCGACCCTGGCGGCTGTTGAGGTTAACTTTCACCTAGTTCCCTATCGACACATCCGATATGCGTTACGTTGTCACTCAATATAGTTGAAACTAACATTTAGCGTTTTAAAATAAATATCCAAGTTAAATCATATTGACTCACCTATCCCTTGGTGGTCCAGGTATGTGATCATATTTCAGATGAATATATTTTATGTAAAGACAAAAAATTAGAAACGCGATCAAAATCAAACCAAGCAGGCACAAAAGCAAATAACCGATCCAACTTGCAATCAAATGAAAAAGTGCCATAATATTGTCAAAGACTAGGTAGCTCGCAAACCAGTCCCTGCAAACCAGTTATGTGGTCGTTTTTATTTGGACGGAATTGGGTCACCTGTAGTACCAGTAGCACAGCGGAAGAGGCGAAGCGAGAGGACTTACTCCGGCCAAAATCTGATCATAAACTATTATGGAGTGGCTGCGATTCTGGACTTTCTGGACCCGATCTGCCGTTGCAATTGATACGGAGATTTCTGCGCAAGAGCGAGATTTTTTGTATGTCCACTCTTCTGTTTACGTAGACTCTGTTCAGTGCCCTTCAATCAATATTTTTGATAATGTTCCTTCCAATTGCTGCAGGTTTTTTTTTATTCCAGCTGTTCAGAAATATAATGCAGATATAAGATACATCATCATGGTCCAGAAGAGGGCGAGTAAAGAGAGAACTGTAAATGGAGGTGGAGTGAGCGGTAGCTACAACTATCGATCCATAATCATTCTGCATTGTTGGGTAGAAGTGAACTACATGTAGTTCTACTAGTGATTTAACTACATGTTTCAGTAGCTTGGTGGTAGTTGAACTAAATTAATATCTTGGTAGTGTTACCAGTAGTTTATTACTTTTTCTTTGCTATGTAGCGGTGTGACTAACTAGTGGAACTACACACAATGTTTTTTGCTAAAAGAGAAGAAAATATGGGTAAAAATGGAATTTCCTTTCTTTTTCGGCATCAGACCTACCTAATTCTCATTTGAAACAGAGTTTTTGTGTTTAATAGGCTAAATTTCACATTATGTTAACACTTGATAAACCATTGTATTTACATGGGAACTCCATGTAATTACTGTTCAGTGGTACTGATTATTATCCAAAGGGAATGGTCGGAGATTTTGCATCCCTTTTTTAAGCATGTTGGCTGGAGTTGTACTGTTATCTAACAACCAGTACCGCTAGTCTGTGATTACAAAGCAGTCACATAGCAGTTCTAATGTAAATCCAAAGTGAATCCATGTTTCCTAATCCGTAAGAAAGCATTTTTACAGCACTATCACACCTCATTTGACCGTGTCGCTGGAGCAAGAGCGACCGTCTACGACCACCATATACTGCCTAAACATGCCTAATTCTATCAATTACTATTGGACATATGTTTACAATACCATTCTGAATGCTTTGTATTCCATTTGGAAGTGTGGATAGATTAACTCTGCTTAACTTGGAGTAATAGAAATACAGAAATCCTGCTATAGAAAGTGATCACAGTACCACACCACGAAAACAAGGCCTGTTTTCCTATCAATATTGTCCATACATACCTACTGTATGTACCGTCAAGTGTAATTATTGTTCTTAGGTGTGAACACAACTGGACACAGGGGGAAGGGTCCGAGCACAGCTAATTCAGGCTGTCAAAAATGTTGTAAGGGAGTCCTAGTGGTTATCAATTAAGACAGATATGGATTTATTCATATTTTATAGTGAACAGGGGCACCGCTTGCTTGTTTTGGTTAGCAAGGAATGATCAAATGATCGATATAATTATCACAGTAATTATCTGAAGGTACTTCTTTAAATGACAAGACAATGCATTTCTCAGAGACAGTAGACTTGATTAAACAAATAATTTATTATACAGGATGAATTCATCAACGATCATGGGAAATTATGGGATATGATATGATTACAGTTTTGACAAGGGGCAGCGTCTCCGGTTGACGGCGCTTCTCTCCCCCCAAAAATGTCCGCTTCGTGGGCGTTAACCTATTGAAGTAAATAAGGAAATAAACAACAGACCCAACTAGAAGCAGGGAGAAGTGAATGGTTTAAACTGTTTTTATGTCAAAAAGACAGCTTCTAATGTTGGCTAAATCCTACTATTTGTTTCGAATCCTCTTTGCTATATTCTAGTTGAAATGTGTATGGTTGAATGTCACCATGTAGCTAATAGATGCTCCATCCTCGAATTTGTGTTGATGAGAGGAATCACTTGAAGCCATTGCGTCTGGACAGTTTTGTCCGAAGGATTGGTTAGTGTACGCCTGCTTTGCAAAAAAAGTCTTCATTCGGGGAGGGACAGTGGCCAGAGCAGGAAGCACCGCCCAACACAAGTTGTAGTCTTTCAGAGACTGGAAAAAAATGTGTCTGCTTGTATATTTAGCAATGAATTCGCTGATAGAGCCATTGGACGTCTTCCAGCAATGTTCCTATCTGACAAGGACAACCGTATCGACACCCACAAAAACGTATAGTGTGATCAGTGTAACATAGTGCCTTCAGGAAACGCCCCATCAATTCACCGGAAGCCGTCATAGTGTGTTTCATTCAGCGTGCAAAGCCATGACCTGCCTTCCTCCTGGGCAATAATGTGTGAAACACATCTCACTGTCCTATAAATGCCTCAGACCTGATGAAAACAAGCCCAGATTCCCCTGTAAGAGTAGCAGTAGGCCTTAAGCCTGGCGCTGGGTAGATTCATTAAATGCTACTAAACTACTAGTTCAATTCAGTGTTCTAATTCAGGTGAAATCATTGGTGTCCATAAGACAATAAGGTTACATATAAAATCAATGAACATGGTAACTTTATTTTAAAAAAAATAATCAGGCATAGCAAATTAGGAGTTAAACCACAGTGTACCACACCTGTATGTGGTGCAGTGAGTTAAGTCTCAGCATGACAAAGTCCATGTGCGGTTCAAGTCATACTGTGGGGCCTGGTACAGGTGGCAGCACATTGAGGCTGTAGGGGGCCCAGCTCCTGGTGGGGGCACATTCCGGGCCCCTGCCTCATCCTCCATCTCTGCTCTCTCATCACTCTCTGTCTGGCCTGCTAGATGGACCTGCTGGCTGGGTGGCTGATATAAGTGAGGGTAATAATAGTTTACTTAATATACAGACTGGTTAAATGAACGGGTAAGTTAATATTTTGCATGGTTAAATTTACAGGTAAGTGAATATTTGCATGGTTACATTAACTGTACAGGTAAATGACAGGAAGAGATACTCAAATAGCTAAAATGTGTGTATGATACAATTTAGGGTAATAATAGTAATTCCCTTAAAATACAGTCCTTAGTGCACAGGGTTTAATTACAGATAAATGCACGTATTGCACATTTGATATACTAAAAGCAATGAAAAAAGATACAACTGACAGGATACTAATATGCATTCCTGAGTGAATGACTACGTAAGTTAAGTCCAAGAATTTCTTACAATATTGCATGTGATATGATATAACAATTGTACATGAATATGTTTATACAGACCTGAATGAATAATTAAGTCCTGAGTGAATGAGTGATTACAGACCAGAGTTATGCATAATTGTTAAACTAGGTCCTAACACCCCAACAGTTCCAGGTCTAATTTAAATCACCCGTATTTTACCCAGAGTACCCATTCATGTGATGCACGCATTCGGAAAGGATTCAGACCCTTTCACTTTTTGTTACATTACAGCCTTATTCTAAAATTAGTTTTTTAAAAACACATTTACATAAGTATTCTTTGGTATAACGCTATAAACTTGGCACACCTGTTTTTGGGGAGTTTCTCCCATTCTTCTCTGCAGATCCTCTCAAGCTCTGTCAGGTTGAATGAGGAGCGTCGCTGCACAGCTATTTTCAGGTCTCTCCAGAGATGTTTGACCAGGTTCAAGTCCGGGCTCTGGCTGGGCCACTCCAAGTAGGCTGTCATGTGCCTTTTACTGAGGAGAAGGTTCTTCCATCTCCACAGAGGAACTCTGTCAGTGACCATCAGGTTCTTGGTCACCTCCCTGACCAAGGCCCTTCTCCCCCAAATTGCTGTTTGGCCGGACGGCCAGTTCTAGGAAGAGTCTTGGTGGTTCCAAACTTCTTCCATTTAAGAATGATGGAGGCCACTGTGTTCTTGGGGACCTTGAATGCTGCAGACATTTTCTGGTACCCTTCCCCAGAGCTGTGCCTCGACACCTCCCGGTCTCTGAGCTCTACGGACAATTCTTCGACGTCATGGCTCGGTTTTGGCTCTGACAAGCACCATCAATTGTGGGACCTTACATAGACAGGTGTGTGCCTTTCCAAATCATGTTCAATCATTTGAATTTACCACAGGTGGACTCCCAAGTTTTAAAAACATCTCAAGGATGATCAATGGAAACAGGATGCACCTGAGCTCAATTTCAAATCTCATAGCAAAGAGTATGAATACATATGTAAATAAGGTATTTCTGTTTTCTTTATTAATAAATTTGCAAACATTTCGAAAAACCTGTTTTCGCTTTGTCATTATTTGGTAGTGTGTAGACTGACGAGAATAAATGTGGAAAAAGTCAAGGGGTCAGAATACTTTCCAAATGCACTGTAAGTCATTACTTTCAGGCATCAGGTGTGACTATAGTCACTCCCTGCAAAAGTACATGAATCTCACCATCAGCATCAATCCATTTTCCTGGCAAAATTAACATTGCATTTTATTTATATTAATGCCCATTCTTAACTTTTCACTTATAATTTCTACTTTACTTTATGCATCACAAAAATAAAATAAAAATTCATAGCATGAACATTGAGTGTTCTGCGCTGATGAAAATCAACAAAATAACAATGAACACAGAGTATATAAAAACAGCACACAGAGACAAGAGAAGCACAACAGATACTCTTTTTATTGTCTGTTCAAATGTTTGTTGCTAACAATTCAATAATTACAAAGATTTCAACTGGTGATTTTTTTTTTTTAAGAGGAAAAAAGCAGTAGTGTTTCGAAGAGAGAGAGAAAAAAAAATAATAATAAGTCAAATTTTTAGAGAGCTGAACAGAAGTCCGGGACAGGGAGAATAAAATGAACTAGAAAAAAATCACTTGGACTAAAAGTTTAATACAGTGTTTCTGAAAACGCCCCTCACCTGCAGGTTTAAAATCACTTGTGGAATTTATCTGAATGTGGTGCAGTAAAATACAATGTCACTGAAGGCACACTAGAGTGATTCAACTGGATATGCCACACATGCCTGTACTGTAGCTCACACTTCTGTACAATGAAACATCCCACACTGGAGGAAAAAAAAACTATTCAGACACCCCCCTGTGGCAGCAAGGAGCTATGACTGTACACAACCGCTAATGCCTCTCACTCATGATTGAACGGTTTAAAATGCGATGGCCTTGGCCAGGGGGGGGTTCTCTCTTTACGGTGAGCAGGTCTTCACACACATACCTATTTATTTATTTATTTAAACATAACACACGAAAGCAGCAGCAGCTTGTGAAGGACTCTTATTAATAATCCTATGAGTAATGTGGTCCTTTTCACTATGTTCAGATTCCCACCAATTATCAACATAAAACCGCATATCGAGAAATTAAAGTCACATGATTCTGTTTTTATTTCTTCTTCCATTTCTGGTTGCTATGGCGCCAACTATACGTTTTTCTGGCAAAAGATCCAAGTTAAAAACAATGCATGTTACAAAGGCTGGCGGGAGATTTTAATGATGTAAAAGATGCACACTAATTTTGCTTTACAGTAAAACCTCTGCAGTCAATTGAGTGGCAGCTCGTCCCCTGGGAAGGTACTGCTCTCAAAAGGCTGGCCGCTGGCCCTGGAACAGTTCAATAGGATTACAACGCCAGTACAGCGGGACGGGGACGGGGGGGATTATGGTCCTTGAAGTCTGCCATTTCTTTCACCGTTTCGTTTTTTGTCCCCCAAGTCTTGCTCAACATGTCCTTGCAAAATACTATACACTTTAAAAACAGCAAAAAAATTATTTCCCTCTCCTCATTTTTTCCCCCCCCTCACATTATTATTATTATTTTTTTTTAAATAAACTTATACCTAGGATTAGGATAGTTCATCATGAATGCTTTTTCTTAGAGTGCCCCATCATCAGTAATCTGTTTTAAATTCAGCCCATCGCACCTCTATGTATTGATAACTTCAACTAAGTAATAATAACCTTAACTCATAGGAAACATTTATGGCCTGAAATGAAGAAAAAAAAAACAAATCAGTCACTTTGTTTTGGAGGATCTATGCTTGTCACACGCAGGAAAAGCTTCAGCGGTGGCAGTTTGTCCACAAAGTCTGTTCTTGGCACTTTGCAGCGATACAGAAGTTCTATGTCGAATGTAGGTGTCAAGTGACTAAGCACGCATTATGTGTGTGTGTGTGTGTAAGGTGTGCGTGTGTCAGGTGGGGGTCCTCAGCCATCCAGGGTGTGCTCCAGGCCGTCCAGTGTTAGCTGGCTGCGGTGGGGGGAGTTGGGGCTGCTGGGGTTGGAGCTGTTGGAGAGGGTAGACTGCTTGATGGAGTCAGAGTCCGGCTGAGGGAAGAGAGAGAGTGTGTTTATGTTAAATATACGTCATAGCAGTTCAGTTGCTAATTGTTTGGCTCAACTGTTGGCTGGATAGTTCATATACATAGAGAAAATATTAATCTTAGTTTTTAATCATGAAACCACAGATCCTTCGTTTTAGGCAGACAATATATAGTACATTCGGAAAGTATTCAAACAACTTTACTTTTTCCACATTTTGTTACATTAGAACCTTTTTCTTAAATTGATTAAAATGTTTTTAATCAGTACTTTGTTGAAGCACCTTTGGCAGAGATTACAGCCTCAAGTCTTCTTGGGTATGACGCTACAAGCTTGGCACACCTGTATTTGGGGAGTTTCTCCCATTATTCTCTGCAGATCCTCTCAAGCTCTGTCAGGTTGGATGGGGAGTTTCGCTGAACAGCTATTTTCAGGTCTCTTCGATCAGATTAAAGTCCGGGATCTGGCTGGGCCACTCAAGGACATTGAGACTTGTCCCGAAGCCACTCCTGAGTTGTCTGTGTGCTTAGGGTCGTTGTCCTTTTGGAAGGTGAACCTTCACCCCAGTCTGAGGACCTGAGCGCTCTGGAGCAGGTTTTCATCAAGGACCTCTGTACTTTGCTCCGTTCATCTTTGCTGTCTCGGAGCTCTACGGACAATTCCTTCGACCTCATGGCTTGGTTTTTGCTCTGACATGCACTGTCAACTGTGGGTCCTTATATGTGTGCCTTTCCAAATCATGTCCAATCAATTGAATTTACCACAAGTGGACTCCAATCAAGTTGTAGAAACATCTCAAGGATGATCATTGGAAACAGGATGCACCTAAGCTCAATTTCGAGTCTCATAGCAAAGGGTCTGAATACTTATGTAAATAAGGTTAAACATTTATTTGTAATTCATTTGTCATTATGGGGTAGTGTGTTTTTTTTTTCTTCTTTTATATTCCTCCTCTACTGAGTCTCTCCCTCCCCCTCTCCCTCTCCCTCTCCCTCTCTCTGCATCTCGCTTCGTTATCGTCATAGTTTTGGTCAGGAAAAATAGGTAATTGACAAGTATTTTTCTCCATAGTTATTCTTGACAAAATTAACACTGTGCAGAGACATTTTTATGTTTTAAAGCCAATTTCCTGCAGTTCTACACATTTTGCCATGGGCGGAGAGAATTTTAGTTTTAAAGCTAGTTTCCTGCAATTCTACAAATTTTGCCATGGTTTATGCTGTGTTCTTATGCTATCTGAGTGACTCAAACATTATAACAGAATCAACAGGGGCCCCATGACATTATAACAGAATCAACAGGGGCCCCATGACATTATAACAGAATCAACAGGGGCCCCATGACATTATAACAGAATCAACGTGGGGCCCCATGACATTATAACAGAATCAACAGGGGCCCCATGACATTATAACAGAATCAACAGGGGCCCCATGACATTATAACAGAATCAACAGGGGCCCCATGACATTATAACAGAATCAACAGGGGCCCCATGACATTATAACAGAATCAACAGGGGCCCCATGACATTATAACAGAATCAACGTGGGGCCCCATGTCATTATAACAGAATCAACAGGGGCCCCATGACATTATAACAGAATCAACAGGGGCCCCATGACATTATAACAGAATCAACGTGGGGCCCCATGACATTATAACAGAATCAACGTGGGGCCCCATGACATTATAACAGAATCAACAGGGGCCCCATGACATTATAACAGAATCAACGTGGGGCCCCATGTCATTATAACAGAATCAACAGGGGCCCCATGACATTATAACAGAATCAACAGGGGCCCCATGACATTATAACAGAATCAACAGGGGCCCCATGACATTATAACAGAATCAACAGGGGCCCCATGACATTATAACAGAATCAACAGGGGCCCCATGACATTATAACAGAATCAACAGGGGCCCCATGACATTATAACAGAATCAACAGGGGCCCCATGACATTATAACAGAATCAACGTGGGGCCCCATGACATTATAACAGAATCAACAGGGGCCCCATGACATTATAACAGAATCAACAGGGGCCCCATGACATTATAACAGAATCAACAGGGGCCCCATGACATTATAACAGAATCAACAGGGGCCCCATGACATTATAACAGAATCAACAGGGGCCCCATGACATTATAACAGAATCAACAGGGGCCCCATGACATTATAACAGAATCAACAGGGGCCCCATGACATTATAACAGAATCAACGTGGGGCCCCATGACATTATAACAGAATCAACAGGGGCCCCATGACATTATAACAGAATCAACAGGGGCCCCATGACATTATAACAGAATCAACAGGGGCCCCATGACATTATAACAGAATCAACGTGGGGCCCCATGACATTATAACAGAATCAACAGGGGCCCCATGACATTATAACAGAATCAACAGGGGCCCCATGACATTATAACAGAATCAACAGGGGCCCCATGACATTATAACAGAATCAACAGGGGCCCCATGACATTATAACAGAATCAACAGGGGCCCCATGACATTATAACAGAATCCAGGGGGGGTCGTTCAAGTTAACACTGAAAATGTTCTACCATATATTTTGGATTGGTGGCATCGATTAATATAGGGGAAACACTGGCACCCAATGCATTCAGATGACAGGTACATTTCTCAAATGTCCGATACATTTCACTTTTCTAATGGAAACCCTGGTGTGTGTGCGCTGTGTTGGGGGTCTTTACCTCTCTCTCAAAGTCCCCGTCTGGGTCTGAGATGTTCCGAGACGATCCTGCTCCACCAAAGTCTGCACCTCCTCCATGACACCACACACACACACACACACACACACACACACACACACACACACACACACACACACACACACACACACAGCAGAGAGAATGGATTTACTAATGTGTGTGTGTTGAAATGTATGAGATATGTGTTGTTCACATGAGGAAGGAGGGTGTGTGCTCAGGGTTCTCTCACCAGAGGCTGTGCGGGTGATGTGGGTCTTGCTCCTCTGTTGCCGGGAGATACTGGACAGTGGGCGGGGCTTGTCCTTGGCCGGGTCGTCCTGAGAAGAATGCATTACACTCTGTACCCCCACGCAGTCGCCAAGACACACACACACACACACACACACACACACACACACACACACACACACACACACAGTAAGACAATCACATATATGTGACTATATGGGTGAAAAGGTGTGTGTTCATTAGGACACACAACGGAAAACGTTTTGCAACTAAAATGAGCGTTTCTTATAATCACAGTTTGGACATCAGCATTTCATTGAGTGCCTAATGAACACTACCCAGGTACATGATTGGACACTGTCAAGACATTTATATGGAAGCTTATGCACGCCTGCACACACGTTAAACCCAACAGCCTTGTAGACGTAAACACACAAAGTAATAAACTCCAAATGCACAGCAAGTCACTCGTTTGACAAACAAGTCACACGGACTCTGGTAAGTTTTCAAAAAATTCAATGGGGGGAAAATGGCCATAGAGAATTCTCTACGTGACTTTTGGTGGCCGTCTACCTTCTAGGGAACTTTTCAAATTGTTCTGTGCCCCATTTTTAAAAAAGCTTTCTCTCCATTGAACCCTGAGCTTATCAAGCATGTTGCCCTGTTTTAACGTGACAAATAAGCAGAGATCACACAAAAGCATAACCACACTGCAGCCAGTACAGAAAAACAGACTCACTATGACGTCAGCCGAAATAAAACCAGCCCAGCTTCTCGAGCAAATTGAAAAAAAGGAACCGCAAGGAAGAATGGGTAGAAGAAGAAAAGGGGTGAGAGAGGGGGGGGGGGGGGGGGGGGCTGGAAATATGACCGATCCCAAGTCGACCCAAGCACCTACTCCCTATTCATTTCTGGAGATGGAAGAGTAATGTTAAGATACAGTCACCTCCATTATGATTAGCACCCTTGACCAAGATGAGCAAAAATACTGAGCTATATTGTATGCAATTTAAATAAACAACATTTATTTAAACAATTGCTCAGAGTTATGGTTTTTGCACCCCCACATCCGGAGGGATCTTAGACCATTCCTCCGTAGGGAATCTGTCCAGATACTTGATATCCTTTGGTCTGCTCTTTATGGACTGCCCTCAATTCAAACCTAGGGGGTTTGAGAAGTCTGGAGACTGACATGGCAATTGCAAAAAAAAAATATATATTTTGTGGTCAGTTAACCATTTCTATGTGGATGTGTGCTTGGGGGGCATTGGCTTGCTGGAAGACCTACAAGTGCATTCGGAAAGTATTCAGATCCCTTTACTTGTTCCACATTTTGTTACTTTAGACTTTACAGCCTTACTCATAAACGGATTCAATAGTTTTTTCCCCCCCCTCATCAATCTACACACAATACACCATAATGACAAAGCGAAAACAGATTTATTTTTAAAATCGAATATGGTCACCCTGTCTGCAGAACATGCTAAAGTTGACATCTTCATGACCACCACCCACAACTTTATTGTGAAAGCAAGGTAAGTTAACTTTTAGCTCAATGCATGATGTGAGGACTTCGGAAAGGGGGAAAATGTCATGGTTTGTCTGTCTAACTTGCTAAAAGCTTGTCAATAACGTAAACTGAAGCTTTCAGTGTTAACTACGCTTATAAAAACACTACACGTTGTTCTGCTGCTGTACGCGTCGTGTGTCTGCAGACACTATTCGCCCATTACACACGATAACACGTTATGTAGTTCAGTCACCCAACCAACATATTCTGTTCATTTAAACTCCGGCAGTCGTCGACTTGGTTGTAAAAGTGTTCCAACAGGAGACACTATAGACTCCTAAACAAGACCGTATTTATGTCAATTGTTGGGCTCATTGCAATTACTATCACTGTCTTCTTAAGACTCATTTGTAATTATGTAAATTGTGCATGGGGTCATTGTATATACTCAAATGCAACACAGAAGATAGACTGTGTGTGTGTGTGTTAATAATAATAATAATAATAATAATAATAATTCATATTACATTCCAATCTCAAGTGAACAAAGATGCATACATACAGGATGTTAGGCCTGTTAGCACCTTATTTCTTTATGAAGGAGAGAACGGACATACAATCAGTGCTGTTCATTTGATTTGCTTACTTAAGGTTGCGTTCATTAAAACCTGCACTAGGGACACTTTAACCTCTCATGGCGCCATCTTTAATGTTAGTGTTATTATTTTAATGTTAGTGTTATTATTTTAATGTTAGTGTTATTATTTTAATGTTAGTGTTATTATTGTAATGTTAGTGTTATTATTTTAATGTTAGTGTTATTATTTTAATGTTAGTGTTATTATT
This sequence comes from Thymallus thymallus, assembly GCA_023634145.1. Lineage (NCBI taxonomy): Eukaryota > Metazoa > Chordata > Actinopteri > Salmoniformes > Salmonidae > Thymallus > Thymallus thymallus. The sequence goes on along the minus strand of CM042411.1, from coordinate 27,268,373 downwards.
TTAATGTTAGTGTTATTATTTTAATGTTAATGCACACAAAAAGTGCATAGTGCATTTGTTGGTTTTCAATATAAAACTTGGTGAAATGATTTCAGTGTGTGTATCAGTACTTTTTGAACATTTCCAGCACATTTTAATAATACCACGATAATCCTGATAACTGTGATAATTTTGGTATGAAATGTTCATACTGTTTCATCTCTAATGTAAATAATGTATCTGTTTTTTAGCCTTTTCATTATGGGTTATTGTGTGTAGATTGATTGAAACTGTTTTATCCATGTTAGAACAAGGCTGTAACATAACGTGGGAAAAGTCAAGGGGTTGGAATACTTACTGAAGGCCCGAGGGTAGAAGTACCTTTAAATCATGGACTGATTCAGACCTGGGACACCAGGTAACTCTCCATCCAATAACACATCATGGACTGATTCAGACCTGGGACACCAGGTAACTCTCCATCCAATAACACATCATGGACTGATTCAGACCTGGGACACCAGGTAACTCTCCATCCAATAACACATCATGGACTGATTCAGACCTGGGACACCAAGTAACTCTCCGTCCAATAACACATCATGGACTGATTCAGACCTGGGACACCAAGTAACTCTCCGTCCAATAACACATCATGGACTGATTCAGACCTGGGACACCAGGTAACTCTCCGTCCAATAACACATCATGGACTGATTCAGACCTGGGACACCAGGTAACTCTACGTCAAATAAAACAATACATGAGTTAATCCATTAACAACCAGAGAGATAAAGAAAACCAAGCAGTACCCCAGACCTCCAGGCTCGGATTTAACAAGCAGTACCCCAGACCTCCAGGCTCGGATTTAACAAGCAGTACCCCAGACCTCCAGGCTCGGATTTAACAAGCAGTACCCCAGACCTCTTTTTAAAATGTATTTAACCTTTATTTAACTAGGCAAGTCAGTTAAGAACAAATTCTTATTTACAATGACGGTCTACCTACAGGGTCAGCCCCTGGAGCAAATGATGGTGAAGTGCCTTGCTCAAAGACACAGACAGGTTTTTCACCTTGTCGGCTCGGTTATTCGAACCAGCGACCTTTACTGGCCCAACGCTCTAACCGCTAGGCTACCTGCAGACCTGCTGCTGGTGTCGATTTGGGATTGTGCAAAAGAGGTGGTGGTGTCAAAAGGAGAAGAGTAGGGGGGATGGGGGGGAGGGGGGGGGGGGGGTTGTCAGGTCAGGCCTACCCTTCCTAGGGAGGAGGTGGAGGGAGAGGAGGAGGAGGATGAGAGCTGGGGCATGCTGCAGTGTTGCAGCGAGGAGGTAGAGGAGGAGGTGGCGGAGGAGGAGGCAGGCTCTTTCTGCAGGTAGAGGCCGGCCGACACGAGGCTCATATGATAGACGTGCTCAAAGTTGCTCGGTGGGGAGATCAGGGCGTGGTGGCGGGAGGATGAGGGGGAGGGGGTGGTGGCGGCGCTCTCGCTCTGCTGCCGGGTCGGGCGCGGGGGTGGGGGGTGAGAGAAGGAGAGCAAGAGAGAGAAACAAAGGACACGAACAAGACACAGATGGAAAAAAAGAGAGGAAGGGGAGGAGAAAGTGAAAGAGGGCGTGAGGGAGGGACTACAGGGACATTCTCAAAAAAGAGGAGGAGAGGCAGAGGTGGTAAATAGGTAGAGAAAGGTGACATATCTAGATGGTAGGATGGCAGCGGTATTCTGTGGAGTTAGGATGGCAGCGGTATTCTGTGGAGTTAGGATAGCAGTGGTATTCTGTGGCGTTAGGATAGCAGTGGTATTCTGTGGCGTTAGGATAGCAGTGGTATTCTGTGGCGTTAGGATAGCAGTGGTATTCTGTGGAGTTAGGATGGCAGTGGTATTCTGTGGCGTTAGGATAGCAGTGGTATTCTGTGGCGTTAGGATAGCAGTGGTATTCTGTGGCGTTAGGATAGCAGTGGTATTCTGTGGCGTTAGGATAGCAGTGGTATTCTGTGGCGTTAGGATAGCAGTGGTATTCTGTGGCGTTAGGATAGAAGTGGTATTCTGTGGCGTTGGGATAGCAGTGGTATTCTTTGGAGTTGGGATAGCAGTGGTATTCTGTGGAGTTAGGATAGCAGTGCTATTCTGTGGCGTTAGGATAGCAGTGCTATTCTGTGGCGTTAGGATAGCAGTGCTATTCTGTGGCGTTAGGATAGCAGTGCTATTCTGTGGCGTTAGGATAGCAGTGCTATTCTGTGGCGTTAGGATGGTTGGATAGCAGTGCTACTCTGCAGAGTTGGTAGTGGGAGCTAGTGTCAGAATGTGCAAGAAGACACCATTTTGGCTCCAGCGGGTGTCTTACGCTTGTTAAAAAACAGCTGTTATGGCTCCTGTTTTGTTACGTTTTAAGGGGCGGCCATTTGGTCACCCACAATTTCAGGAAGCTTATCACAGGGCGGACATTTTGGTTCCTCCGATATCAGTTAGGTTATTTGCCATAGCCGTCCCGGGTCCAGCAAATGTCAGTTAATTTGCAATAGACAGCCACTTTGGCTGCTACAATATCAGTCAGGTTATCAGGGGGTTGGGAGGCCATTTTGGTTCCTGCAACAACATTAGGGTTATGACAGAGATGGAAAGAGGTCGAGGTCCCATCTTTGTAGCTGTGCCATTAAGGCTATCTCCATTTTAAAGTAGTACATTTTCTCCTTTTGATGTTGGAAAATGTGCCTCAATGTTAAAACGGGTTATATCGAAGTTGAGTCCTTTAACCATCTCTATGGGTTATGAATACAGTATGAGGCAGACATTTTGGCAACAGTTGTGCTGACAGGTGGTCAGTTGTGGCCCTTACCAGAGGCAGATCCATGAGGACCTGCATGCCATCGCCGGGGCCCATGTGTGCCACGTGGTTAAAGTTGATTGGGTTGGAGATCATCTTGGACCTCAGCTCAGGGTCCCTCAGCATCTCTCTGTCAACACAACACACAGGTTACAATGGTCAGTGTGTATTATTGAGAAGTTACATTTGAGTCACTTCGCAACATCATATCCAGTTCAACATACAGGAGCAATTAGGGTTAAGTGCCTTGCTCAATGGCACATTGACAGATTTTCACCTAAATTGGCTTGGGGATTCAAACCAGAGGTTCTGCTGCACCAAGTTATACTGGGTCAGTGTACTACAATATGGGTATAAAGGCTGATTTAAGTTAAGAATTTATTGTCAGAAGTTAGACGTATAGTTATAGTGATAAGGTGACCAGAGTAATGTTACTTCCTCTAGCGCTGGAGTCGGGTCTAGAAGTGCCCCCTGGAGACGAGGGTTCAAGCCACGACTCAGCCTCCCTTACCTAAACCTCTATTTTCTGTCTCCCCAAAAGTCAAGAAACGTAGGTTACCTCCTCTGCTGCAGTCTCTCCTCCTCCGGGACCTTGAAGAGGAACTTCCTCTTGCTACGCGTCCTCACCATCAGCTTCTTACTGTTGTCAGATGTCTCCGGGATGGCCAGGTCACCTTCTGCAGGACAGACGGAGAGAGAGAAAAAAAATCTGTAGGTTTTTGAGATATAGTTGAGTGTACTGGGGTATACAGTATGTAGTGAGTATATAGAGATATAGTTGAGTGTACTGGGGTATACAGTATGTAGTGAGTATATAGAGATATAGGGGAGTGTACTGGGGTATACAAAATGTAGTGAGTATATAGAGATATAGGGGAGTGTACTGGGGTATACAGTATGTAGTGAGTATATAGAGATATAGTTGAGTGTACTGGGGTATACAGTATGTAGTGAGTATATAGAGATATAGTTGAGTGTACTGGGGTATACAGTATGTAGTGAGTATATAGAGATATAGGGGAGTGTACTGGGGTATACAGTATGTAGTGAGTATATAGAGATATAGTTGAGTGTACTGGGGTATACAGTATGTAGTGAGTATATAGAGATATAGGTGAGTGTACTGGGGTATACAAAATGTAGTGAGTATATAGAGGAGTGTACTGGGGTATACAGTATGTAGTGAGTATATAGAGATATAGTTGAGTGTACTGGGGTATACAGTATGTAGTGAGTATATAGAGATATAGTTGAGTGTACTGGGGTATACAGTATGTAGTGAGTATATAGAGATATAGGGGAGTGTACTGGGGTATACAGTATGTAGTGAGTATATAGAGATATAGGGGAGTGTACTGGGGTAGATAGATAGATAGATAGGTACTTTATTGATCCCCCGGGGGGGAAATTTCATTATCAAGCAGCTACAACAAAAACACAGGGCAGGTGCAAAATGCCACAACGAAAGTACACAAAAGACAGATACATGGTACATGATACATAGAGCGGCAGTATGAAAAAGTATAGAAATACAGGATATCTGGAGTGCAAAAAAAAGCTATAAAAGGACATTGCGTAGTATGAGTGGTTGGCTGAATATGTACACTATACATTGGTGGATGTTGGATGGTTAACTATACTATACAGGTTGATGGCAGAGAAATACTTCAGTAGCTAATGCGTATGATATGAGCGAGGGTAATAATAGTTTACTTAATAGACAGAATGGGTAAATGAACAGGTAAGTGAAAATTTTGCATGGTTAAATTAGCTGTACAGTTAGGTATACAGTTATATTTACAGATAAGTGAATACTTGCATGTTTACACAAACTGTACAGGTAAATGACAGGAAGAGATACTTTAATAGCTAAATGTGTGTATGATATCATTGGGGTAATAATAGTAATTCCCTTAAAATACAGTCCTTAGTGCGCAGGGTTTAATTACAGACAACTGCACTTATTGCACATTTGATATACTAAAAGCAATGAGAAAAGGTGCAACTGGCAGGATACTAATATGCATTCCTGAGTGAATGCCTAGGTCCAATAATTACTTACAATATTGCATGTGATATAATATAACAACTGTACATGGGTATGTATATACAGACCTGTATGAATAAGTAGGTCCTGAGTGGATGAGTGCTGACGGAACAGAGTTACTCACGGAATGTAGTGAGTATATAGAGATATAGTTGAGTGTACTGGGGTATACAGTATGTAGTGAGTATATAGAGATATAGGGGAGTGTACTGGGGTATACAGTATGTAGTGAGTATATAGAGATATAGGGGAGTGTACTGGGGTATACAGTATGTAGTGAGTATATAGAGATATAGTTGAGTGTACTGGGGTATACAGTATGTAGTGAGTATATAGATATATAGTTGAGTGTACTGGGGTATACAGTATGTAGTGAGTATATAGAGATATAAGGGAGTGTACTGGGGTATACAGTATGTAGTGAGTATATAGAGATATAGTTGAGTGTACTGGGGTATACAGTATGTAGTGAGTATATAGAGATATAAGGGAGTGTACTGGGGTATACAGTATGTAGTGAGTATATAGAGATATAGGGGAGTGTACTGGGGTATACAGTATGTAGTGAGTATATAGAGATATAGTTGAGTGTACTGGGGTATACAGTATGTAGTGAGTATATAGAGATATAGTTGAGTGTACTGGGGTATACAGTATGTAGTGAGTATATAGAGATATAGGGGAGTGTACTGGGGTATACAGTATGTAGTGAGTATATAGAGATATAGGGGAGTGTACTGGGGTATACAGTATGTAGTGAGTATATAGAGATATAGGGGAGTGTACTGGGGTATACAGTATGTAGTGAGTATATAGAGATATAGGGGAGTGTACTGGGGTATACAGTATGTAGTGAGTATATAGAGATATAGGGGAGTGTACTGGGGTATACAGTATGTAGTGAGTATATAGAGATATAGGGGAGTGTACTGGGGTATACAGTATGTAGTGAGTATATAGAGATATAGGGGAGTGTACTGGGGTATACAGTATGCAGTGAGTATATAGAGATATAGGGGAGTGTACTGGGGTATACAGTATGCAGTGAGTATATAGAGATATAGGGGAGTGTACTGGGGTATACAGTATGTAGTGAGTATATAGAGATATAGGGGAGTGTACTGGGGTATACAGTATGTAGTGAGTATATAGAGATATAGTTGAGTGTACTGGGGTATACAGTATATAGTGAGTATATAGAGATATAGTTGAGTGTACTGAGGTATACAGTATATAGTGAGTATATAGAGATATAGTTGAGTGTACTGGGGTATACAGTATGTAGTGAGTATATAGAGATATAGGGGAGTGTACTGGGGTATACAGTATGTAGTGAGTATATAGAGATATAGTTGAGTGTACTGGGGTATACAGTATGTAGTGAGTATATAGAGATATAGTTGAGTGTACTGAGGTATACAGTATATAGTGAGTATATAGAGATATAGTTGAGTGTACTGGGGTATACAGTATGTAGTGAGTATATAGAGATATAGGGGAGTGTACTGGGGTATACAGTATGTAGTGAGTATATAGAGATATAGTGTATTTGCACCTGTGGAGTTGTTGCTGAAGTAGATGAGGCGCGGTTGTTCAGAGCCCAGCAGGTTCAGACTGCCCTCCACATTCAGAGGCCTTATCTGAGGGGCAGGGACATGGGTTACACCAAGCCACTCTACACATCAGGGACACACACACACACACACACACACACACACACACACACACACACACACACACACACACACACACACACACACACACACACACACACACACACACACACACACACACACACACACACTACTTTTATTAATTAATGCACACACACATTCACTTCGTAACATCCCCCCCCCCCCCCACCCCACCCACACACACCCTAGATTAGAACATGCATCCTCGCATTCACCCACCAAGACACCCCATTATAGGTTATTAGACTGAGCCCAGACCTGTTCCATGACACCCCATTATAGGTTATTAGACTGAGCCCAGACTTGTTCCAAGACACCCCATTATAGGTTATTAGACTGAGCCCAGACCTGTTCCAAGACACCCCATTATAGGTTATTAGACTGAGCCCAGACCTGTTCCATGACACCCCATTATAGGTTATTAGACTGAGCCCAGACCTGTTCCATGACACCCCATTATGGGTTATTAGACTGAGCCCAGACTGTGGTATGGGTGGGACAGCCGTGCTTTTACCTTCCTCAGTGAAATGGTCTGGACCCACTCGGTGGTGTGGATGTCGAACACATCCACCCCATACTCGCTGTACACAGTAAGGTAGGAGGAGTTGGAGCCTGGTGGACACACAGGAGAGACACGCTGAGCAATCACAGAGGCCTCCACAACTTTATACATTTGTAGGATACATATATACTAGATAGTTTATTTTACCTTCTTTTAAATGTTTTAACAATATTGAATTTGTCTTTCAGTGCCCCTTCAAAGGATATTGTGCATGCACCACTTAGCAGAAGGACTTCAGAGTTGGATAGGTAACAGTTTCTGCGTGTAATATATTGTGAATACATTCAGGCATTATACAATACTGTCATACTGTTTCTGTACCATAATTAAAGTGAACACAAGGGGGCGCCATTTCAACAACATCAACAAAAAACCTGCACAGACCACGCAAGTCGTGGGGTCACCCCTCCCCCCAAAAAACACATTTTATAAATAAAATAAATATATATTTAGAGAGCCCATAGAGACTGTTTTATCTGGCTTTTTCTTTGCAACTCTCTTCACTGTTGACGGAGAGATTGTTATATGTGCCGTTTTAGACATTGTTAATGTTGTAAATTACTATTGTAGTTGACATTGAGAATGGTGTTTTGCGGGTACTATTTAATGAAGCTGTCAGTTGAGGACTTCTGAGGTGTCTGTTCCTCAAACTAGACACTAATGTACTTGTCCTCTTGCTCAGTTGTGCACCGGGGCCTCCCACTCCTCTTTCTATTCTGGTTAGAGCTAGTTTGCGCTGTTCTGTGAAGGGAGTAGTACACAGCGTTATACGATATCTTCAGTTTATTGGCAATTCCTCGCATGGAATAGCCTTCATTTATCAGAACAAGAATAGACTGACAAGTTATTTGTTTCTGGCCATTTTGAGCCTGTAATCGAACCCACAAATGCTGATGCTCCAGATACTCAACTAGTCTAAAGAAGGTCAGGGTTTTCTAATGATAAATTAGCCTTTTAAAATGATAAACTTGGATTAGCTAAGACAACATGTCATTGCAACACAGGAATGATGGTTGCTGATAATGGGCCTCTGTACACCTATGTAGATATTCCATAAAACATCTGCCGTTTCCAGCTACAACAGTCATTTACAACATTAACAATGTCTACACTGTATTTCTGATCAATTTTATGTCATTTTAATTGACTTTTTTTTTTATTTTCTTTCAAAAACAAGGACATTTCTAAGTGACCCCAGACTTTTGAACGGTAGTGTATATTTTAAGGTATTTTCTGATTTTATTGAACAGATAGATAGAGGATGACTGTGAGGAAAGATAGAGTTTGTGTCCAAGGACAGTAGACTGGATTCCAATCTATGCCCACATGTGCCAGAGACTTCGGCATTACCGCTAGACCAGCCGCAATTGTTCTCCAAAACTTGCCTAACCCAACCCAACCACTCAAAAGAAAACCAAAGCGTGACGTACTGCAGGCGAGCGGCGTGGCGGGCCACATCAGCTCCTGGGCCCTGCTCCTCTTCCCTGTGGGGTCCACATAGATACCCAACTGGCTGAAGCAGAGTAACAGCTCGGCTGTGCCCACCTCCAGGGCGTGCAGCGCGTCCAGAGGCTGCTGGGCCAGGAAGGCTAGCGACGGGTCCCCGGGGCTCACCAGGCTGACGGGCGACGACTCGCCCTGGAGGGCCAGCAGGGCGAAGCCCGAGGGGTAGCCCACGCACAGGCGCTCGCGCACCATGCCCAGCCACTGTGCAACCCCCGGGGCCTGCACCTCCCACAGCTTGCGGTGGTGTGGCTTGGCCCGGGTGATCTCATAGCACAGCACCTGGTGAAGGAGGAGACGGGAGAGGAGACTGTACACTACTTCCGTTCTGGCAAAGCAGGAAATGGAAAGGACCTTTAATAAATCAGCCTTGGTGTAGCCAGTAGGAGTTTGCTTATGAATGATTTGCGAAGCATCTACGCAGTGCTTATGAAGACTACGCAGTGCTTATGAAGACTACGCAGTGCTTATGAAGACTATGCAGTGCTTATGAAGACTATGCAGTGCTTATGAAGACTATGCAGTGCTTATGAAGACTATGCAGTGCTTATGAAGACTATGCAGTGCTTATGAAGACTATGCAGTGCTTATGAAGACTTTATGAATTCCCCCTTTATAAGATGTTTGTTTTGAAATGGGGTCGATATAAGACCCATTTCTTATTGAAGTCACATAAGTTCACCTACATGTATTGTATTGGAACTCTTATTTGTGCTTGTGACAGTTTGTCTGCATGTGTAAATAGGTCAGTCAATAAATAAAATAGTGACCTGGCGCTTGACGGCGGCCAGCAGGCAGGCGGGTCCCCCGGGGCGCAGCACGCCCGTGGTCAGTGCCTGGCAGCCCTTGGTCTCCGTCAGCTTGATGTCGAAGGCCGCCTCGGCCCCCTCCAGCACTCCCCAGGGGTGCAGGTGCACGTGTCGGTTGCGTCCACAGAGTAGGGCTACCATCTTCTCTTTGGGGATCAGCTCCATCTGGTGCACCTTCTTGCAGTCGGCCGCCCGCACGATCACTGAAGGGGGGAGAGAAATGGGAGTCAACAGGGGAGGCGGTAGGGCAGAGAATCGCAGTGTGTTGAAAGGAATCAGAAATGGTGATCTGTGAGTCAATAGGCAAGATAGATAGTTGATTACGAATTGTCGACACTTTCTCTCCTTGACATTATTCTCCCCCACCCCCTTCGAGAAACCAAATGGAGGAGAAGGTCCGATGAAAGGGACCTTGGATTCTCCTCCAATGCATTTTTAGAAGGAACCGTAGAGAGAGGAAGTGAGGAGGGGAGGAATCGAGGAAAGACCAGTCTTAGGATGAATATCAATATACCACAACAGAAAATGACATCACGTAATCACAAACAAGAAACATGTTGGAAGTTACAGAAATCTAAAAACGTAACCTTTGTTCTGCATGGAGGAGTCTGCATGCTGTTATCATGAGCCTCTATGGGAGCTGTCACATATCCCTGTATGATACGGATCATGGAGCATTTGGTACCCTGATGATCTGCACTATAGAGCATTTGTGAAACGTAAGCAAACCCTGGCTGAAACAAATTCTGGACCCTGGCCGAGTGGTGGGTCCAAGATCCAGGACCAGAGTACCATGTATTGTGACAATTGATAAAACAAGCTAGCTTGTTAAAGTCATGTAAAAAATATATATATTTGGTAGAATTTTCAGAACCATACCAGGGTAACGAGTGTCATATGTGAAAACGCCCTACGGGTGGATATGACTAGATATGGGATAAGTATGTTCTGACCATCTCTGGTGACCTCCACCACAAACAGGCCTTCCTCTGTTCCCAGGGCGATACGCTCTCGATCTGCAGGGAGACAGAGAAGAACAGTCAACGCAGTCTCTGATTAAACCTCCCTCTCTCACCTCACCCCACCTCACCCCACCTCACCCCACCTCACCCCACCTCACCCCACCTCATCTCACCTCTCTCACCTTTTCCCCTCTCTCACTTTCACCTTTTCCTCCCTCTCCTTTTCCTCTCTCACCTTTTACCCTCTCTATTTTTTATAAACTGAGATCTCAAACTGCATTCTGTGTTTTGCTTGTATCCACTACAAAAACAACTAAACTTCCTCCTCACTGAAATTGTCACAGAAATGTTTTATTACACTGCAGGTTATAATTTCACTCATCCAGTACAGATTATAATTTCACTCATCCAGTACAGATTATAATTTCACTCATCCAGTACAGATTATAATTTCACTCATCCAGTACAGATTAGACTTTCACTCATCCAGTACAGATTATAATTTCAATTTCAATCTCATTCGGTCTGAATGAATCTGAAATGTTACGGTGCGTTTGCTGACAGCACAGGTGTGTCAGAGAGGAAAACAATTCAGTAGTTCCAACTCACCGACGATGGCGGCACAGAGCGTGGTCTTGATGGCGGGCAGCGAGGAGTCGTAGGCCTCGTGCAGGGCGTGCACCACGCGGTTCCTGAGGCGGTTCTTGGCCAGGATGCTCTGCAGGCCCTCCAGGATGCCCATCCACTTCTTCTTCTCTGCCTCGCTCTCAGCCAGGACCAGCAGGGAGACAGCACCCGCTGGCGAGCTCAGCAGGGACGACGTCACCTGACGGACAGAGAGGGCGAGGTTTATAATGCGTTACGATACATTTGTGTGTCGTAACACAGACTATAACATTCCATAATTACTCCTGAGTCGGAGAGGGGGAGAGCTGGGGTTAATAATAAATACTACTTTATTAAGTGTCATTGGGTCCTTGAAAAGTGCTATATAAAACCCATGTATAATTATGGGTATGTTATTGGGTTCTCTCACATAGGACACATCCCATTGTAGCAATAGACTATAATACAATTGCACAGAAATCAATAAAATAACGTTTTTCAAATAAAGGGTTATAATGCATTATGATACACAAGAACTTTCCATAGTAACTCACAATTAACATCCTTCAGTAACTTTATTTCAAGATAATTTATTGGGTTCTTTCACAAAGCAAACATCATCCCATAGAAGGAATAGATTAAAATGAAATAATGCAGCGGTCAATATAATAACTTTAGTCACATAGCATGTTTCATACAGCAGTTGAAAACTTACCCTGAATATGCAGGGGACATCTTTGCGGGTGGCGTGGATGACGTCGGAGGCCAGGACAGAGCTGACGGAAAACTCCTCATCTCTGTGGACATACACAAACCACAGTGTTGTTACAAACACACACACACAGCCCAAACACACACACACACACACCCCAAACACACACACAAACACACACCCCCGGGGCTATGACGTTATGGAATTTGGGGTAATTGTTATTTGTCAGGCAAATGCCCACTGTTATAACCGTTCAAATAGCAAAATGAAGGCATGATCATTTTCTCCTCTACTCCACTCTGCAGCAGCAGCACTTAGTCAAAGATTTATATAACTGACCCAAGATAGACCAGAGCCTATCATTTCCAATGGGAGAAAATGTATCATAGTGTGCAGAACAAGCGAGGTAGGCGGAGACAAGCAAGAGCTAGTGAGATCCTATTGGCGCGTCCTAGCATTGATTTGAGTGGAAACGCCAACCGGATGCTTCACATTTATACATCTGGTGAAATATCTAGCTCATCTCTGACTTAGTGTTCCATTGCCTAGCAACCACAGTAAACAACTATCAGGCAGTGGGCATAAAATAATCTAAAATGAATGTATCAGAGCGGTAGGGAATTGTCAGTTACATGGTTATACAATTATCGTGCCAGCCCTATCACACGCTCTTCACCTCCCACACACAAAAACACTCCTAAACACCCCTCAGCCCAACATAGTGGTCCTACCTGAGGTCCAGGACCTGACTGGTCACCACGCCCGGCTGGGTGGACTTGCCCTCAGGCACCTCATATAGGAAGAGCTTACAGTCACACACCACGGCGTACGCCCGCTGCCAGCCCTTCTTTACCCCCGTGGGCTTGGGGATCTGATGGAGAGGGCAGAGCAGCAACTTTTCAATTTAAAAAGGTCTGTTCTTGTTATTCAATTCCATCACATATTCCTATCTTGTAAAGCTGAACAGAATTGAAATGTCTTGATTACAACAAAGCAACAAAATTCGAGGAAGATGTTAGCGCATCACCATGAAACTAAACGATGCTTTGAAACGTCACGACCAAGATGTAATCATAGAGTTATAATGACTAGAATGGGTAAAACCTCTGGCTGCACACTTTTGGGTACACTCAATATGGCCGCAGGAATTCCCACTCTAGTCATTCCATTTCTATGGTGATAATGTAAAGTGTGCAGTGCTCACCCTGACGAAGCCCTTGTAGGCAGTGCCGATGCCCCTCTGTACATCGATGCCCAGAGGCCTCTTGGCCTGCTCAGGGGGGATGGGGCACACCAGGGGGGCATTGTCCTTACAGGATACATGGCAGATGAAGGAGCACACTGGAGTGAGAGAGAGCGAGAAACAGGAGAGCGCGGGAGAGAGCGCGAGAGAAAGCGCGAGAGGGTGCCAGAGAAAGAGGGAGAGAGAGCGGGAGAGGGCGAGAGAGAGAGAGAGAGAAAGAGAGAGGGAGGGGGAGAGACTTAGTATACATGCAGCCCAATCACAAGGTGCAGTTTCATTTTCAGATGTCCCGTTCAGTCAAAACATTACAGTCCGTTTAAAGCAAGTGGTGTATTTGCGGGAGGAAAATGCCGGCCACAATCTCCCCAGTCCCCCAAACGGCGACAGAGAGCGTGGTCGTGGTTGTGTGTGTCTGACACTCACCTTCGCAGGCGTAGCCCTGGCGGATGAGACCCACCATCAAGGAGGTGCAGTGGGTGCACTGGTTGGGGCTGGAGAAGGTCTTGATGCTCAGCTGGTGAGCTTTGGGCTGCAGACACACACACACACAAACACAAAGAGAGAGATAAGAACACATAGCCAAGTGTTAGACTAGCTGAAAGTATGTGCGTTTGTGTTAAATTATTCAATGAGTATGTGTGGTAGCACATATGCAGGAGCATGTTGTTTTCAATGTGTGAGAGCGGTGTGTGTGTGTGTGGGGCCAGGTGGTACCTTTGGTGTGGTCAGCAGCGATGTCTGATAGACAAGGGAGGGGGCGGTAGGGGTAACAGCAGGGGGCTTGGGGACTGGCTCCTGTGGGAGAGGGGGCAAAGTTCAAAGGTCAGACTGGGGAGAGGACAGCGCTGGTTAAATGGAAGAACATTTACTGAAGCAGGGAGGGACTACATTGAGTTGCCCAATAAGAAACACGTTTTGGTTTTCCGTTGCAAAACGTTTTCCCTTCGCGTGCCTTAATGAAAGTGATCCTGGTTCTATACTGTAAAAACACGCACTATGCTTTACTGGGACAAGAGCATTCAATTAGCTAACAATCAGAATGGGGTCAAGTGTTACTTCTGGAGATACATTTAATTCATTCACTGGAAAAATTGCCCTGCATTTCACCTCTTTTCATATATTGACAGTGAGTTTCATTTAACCAATGACGTATATAAACCCTGGATTGCTGATGCTAAGTATTGGCCATTGAGAGGTTTTGAATTAAATGTTTCAAGGACAATATTACATCTATTTGTGTTGTAGTGAGGACAGTAACATTACAAATCTCAAAAAATTATACGATTTTATGTTAAATTTGTATGTTTAGTTCACATAATCTAATTTAAAATGTGTGCATTAAGATGTCTGTAATAGAATAAATGTGGCAAATATATATATATATATATATATATATATATATATATATATATATATATATATATATATATATATATATATATATATATATATATATATATATATATATATATATATATATATATATATATACACACGTTTTTAAAATGGTGGGGAGGGGGTAGTGGCAAGATGGAGGCAAGGTGGCTTCAACACAGCGCCCTCTACCAGTCATCTAGTGTATATATAAATAATTGTGAATCATAGCATATGATACAATATTAAAATTGTACAATGATGACTGGTGTATTTATTTTCTATTATTTCTCTCACTCTGCATTGTGGGTAAGGGCCCGTAAGTAAGCTGTTAGTCTACACCTGTTGTTTACGAAGCATGTGACAAATAAAATGTAATTTGTACTGGGTTGAGACATAGGGAACGTCTGGAGAAAGGATGTCTGGGAGGGATGTGCAATATGGACGGAAGTGTGTGTGTGTGTGTGTGTGTGTGTGTGTGTGATGGAACACTCACATCCTGCTCAGAGGCCACGGAGGGCGACGAGGAGGGGACGTCTGACTTCTGGGGGGTGGCGTCTATCTCGCTGACAGAGCTGGTCTGGAGGAGGGAGAGGGACAACGGGACAGATTAGTTTTTTTGTGTACTGGGTGGAAATGTTTGTGTTTGCTATAGGCGGAGACATATACACTAAGGACAACTACAGCACTAGGTGGCATGCTTGAGGTTGCGCTTATCCACAGCTCTAGAATCAGACTAGCCAATCTCCAATCCATTAGGGCGTTAAAATATAGCTGACCCAGTATCCGTGGTTAATTTCTAACTGATGGGCTGAAGGGAGCATTCGGCAGCCAATAGGTGGTGCTAAGTGCCCATTTCTCGATGCCTGTGTTGAGTCAAGACATGTTCCCCCACCTTGAATATTTGCATTCCCCATGTACAAAACGTTTCGATGAAATTGTGTCAGTATCTGAAGGAGGGAACACATCTCAACAACACCTGCATCAACTCAGACACATAGGAACGGCTAATGCTATATAATAATATATGCCATTTTGCAGACGCATAGTATTTCACCATCACAAAGGCATACTCGGGACAGGTATCGAGCTGAAGTGGTTTTGTGAATGAAACAAAAATACAAAACAAGCCCACTTTTAACATGTCACAAACCTAATACGCACAGCATACTGTGTTAAACACAAATAATGTAATTAAACAATATTCATGGTCTACTAGACTGTGTTGAAAGAAACCTTCACTGTACGTTTCTAACAATGAGTTAACAGATGACATTGAAATTATAAACAATACTTACCATATGAACATAATATTGTTATTTTAAATGTGATTATTTACATTGTAATCTTTATTTAACTAGGCAAGTCAGTTAAGAACAAATTCTTATTTACAATGACGGCCTACACCGGCCAAACTCGGACGACGCTGGGCCAATTGTGCGCCTCCATATGGGACTCCCAATCACGGCCGGTTGTGATACAGTCTGGATTCGAACCAGGTTGTCTGTAGTGACGCCTCTAGCACTGAGATGCAGTGTCTAAACTACTGCGCCACTTGGGAGCCCAACTCAAATGTTATGTAGCCTACATCGGACACAGCCACAACAATGTCACAGAAGGTTTTTACTTAAAAAAAAAAAAGAAAAAAGATTGACAAAATAAGGAGAAATCATAGAGGTAAATTTGGGATACTACGCTAATAATGTTTTAATTAAACCAAAATGAAGGGAAAGTTCTATATCCTCCCACCCAATCACTGGCTAAAGACACACACACCGAAAAGGTCTTGCTCATCAATATTCTCAGTGTGCTGTCGTAGGGTTAATTAGTTTTGGTTCTTCTTCGTTAGTTGTGGAGGCAGTTAACGAACATGCTAATGGCTAACGGGGTTTTGTGAGGTGACTGGTTTATTACCACTGAGGAATTCTGATGGACGTTAGCAGTTTGAGAGGTTAGAGGGCTGGTTAACGCTAACGTTGGGGATGCTAATGCGGAAGCACGTTCTAGAGGAGCTGCTCACGAACCTTTTAGCGCCCAACATAAGCTATGCAGGGGCTAAGGGGAAGGTTAACTACAGGAGGAGAGTGCCACCAGCTATGAAAAGGTCTATTTTAGCATAACTTTAATCTTTCTAGATATATTACCATTAGCTACAAACTGTGCTAATCACAGTCATTTTAATACACTAAACGTGTAGGAGCTAGCCTGTTCACAATAGAAATACTACGGAAAGTTTAAACTATCATGCACACTACCATAAGACAGCTAAAGTATTAGCCCATATTAGCATGCTAATGGCTAACTGCTAAAAACAGGGCAACACACCTGGAGAAACCTCTTTCTCCCAACCTTTTTGTATGCTGGCAGCACAACCCCTCTGGGTTAGGGGTTAACTGAGAAAATGGGGGAAGGAGCTGAGGAGACAACTTACTTCATCCCAAAATGCTAGCAGAGAGGACGCGGACGAGGAAGAGACCGATTCCTTTTTTGGAAGGGTGACACACGAGAGGGACAAAAATAAATAAAAGCACAGGTTTTTCGGGGGTTTATGGGGGTTCTTTTGCAGAACAAGAACACAAGGGGGGCCAGAGTTGACAAGGTCATTCAACAGGCTTTACTGCGAGAAAATGCTTAAGACTACCACTTCCGATGATTTGTCCTGTGTCAATTTATGGCCCTGGAAAAATGTAGGGAACTAAGCCAAAATGGCCCCTTCACCACAAGCAGTTTCCTCTGAATCAACACTGAATCAGGTCTTCTGGGGCCTTTACGCTGACCTAGTGGCTTCAATGCTGACTAATCCCCATTTTTACAACCTTGAGGCAGCCGGGTGGTGAAAAACCCCCAGGTTCACGGTTGCGTGGTGTTGCAGCTGATAGACCAAACGATCTTCTCCCTCTCATTAAGTTCTTGTACCTCTACTCACTCCGGTGAAATTCCTTTGTGGCCTTGAGCCCTTCTCATAACGTTGGCCCATTAGCTGCAGATCCTGTCCAAACCGAGGCGGCTGCATCAGGTTACCGTGTGCTGATGGGTAAAATAACCACGATTTATTCCGTGTGGTGGAGTGTCAGGAAGTATGATACTGCTTGCTTCCCCCCTCCGCACCTTTGAAGTTCTTTGGGGTGATGAGGTGATTTAGTACAGAGGGCATGGTGATATGAACTCCGGAGCTTGGCACTTTAAACTGTGTGGATGTACCTCAATCAGGGTCCCTCTTTTTAAGGATGTCAGTGTATGTGTGTATAAATGTGTGCATGTCTGTTTATAATTGTGTGACTATGCAAGAGTGACAACACAGTCCGTCCGTCCGTCCATGTCGGTGTGTGAGTGTCTATGCATTTAACCGCAGGGGAGCTGTCTGCAATGCCGTGTGCATTCGGACTCTTGTCTAGCAGGGTGCCCTGTGGGACACCAGCCATACCAAGTCCCCTACCCTCTGAAATACATTTATCAATTCCCACCGGCCTGTCACCACCGATACACACAGAGAAAAGAGACAGTGGCTGTTAGGGTTTGTTACGGACATGTGACGGGGGAGAGAAAGACGTGTAGAGAAACACTCACTCTGAACGTCAGGTCGTGGGCCAGGGGAGAGGTGTTGAAGTACTCGAAAATGGAGTCCTGGAAATCGGGCAGTTTCATACCTGTGTTTAGAAGACAAGGACAGCCTGAGTATATCCTGCATTCATACTATTCAAAAGAGGAATACTGTTCATATTAGTACAGTTGAAAGGAAACATGTAACTGACAACAATAGAGAATTCAATTCAGATCTTCTGTTTCTATGTGAGGTAATCATTAGTAGTTATGGATGAATGTGTCTCTCCAATTATCAAATAAAACCAAACAAACGTTTCGTATCTGTACGACCAACACCAATTATATAACATTTGTATTAGGTAGAGAAACTAACAACCTATTTCCGTACGTTGACATTTGCCAGGAACAATTGAGGGCAGGGATCATCAACTATATTCAGCCGTGGGCTGATTTTTTCTTGAGCGGATGGTCAGGGGGCCGGAGCATAATAACAAATAATTTGTAGACTGCAAATTTACCGCAAGAAGCCCAAACAGACACAGTTGAAGTCGGACGTTTACCTACTCCTTCGCCAAATACATCTAAACTCAGTTTTTCACAATTCCTGACATTTAATCCTAGTAAAAATGCCCTGTCTTAGGTCAGTTGGGATCACCATTTTATTTTAAGAATGTGAAATGTCAGAATAATAGTAGAGAGATATATTTCTGATTTTATTTTCATTCATCACATTTCCAGTGGGTCAGAAGTTTACATACACTCAATTAGTATTCGACAGGATTGCCTTTACATTGTTTAACTTTGGTCAATCGCTTCAGGTAGCCTTCCACAAGCTTCCCACAATAAGTTTGGTGAATTTTGGCCCATTCCTCCTGACAGAACTGAGGTCTTGGCTGATTTCTTTTGATTTTTCCTTGATGTCGAGCAAAGAGGCACTGAGTTTGAAGGTAGGCCTTGAAATATATCCACAGGTACACCTCCAATTGACTCAAATGATGTCAATTAAACTATCAGAAGCTTCTAAAGCTATGACTTTCTGGAATTTTCCAAGCAGTTTAAAAGGCACAGTCAACTTAGTGTATGTAAACTTCTGAACCACTGGAATTGTGATTTAGTGAATTATAAGTGAAATAATCTGTCTGCAAACAATTGTTGGAAGAATTACTTGTGTCATGCATGAAATAGATGTCCTAACCGACTTACCAAAACTATAGTTTGTTAACATTAAATCTGTGGAGTGGTTGATTACATATATCCCTCTATCATGCGTGGGAATACTTTTAAAAAATGACAGCTGATTAGCTGATGTTTTTACAGTCATTTATGTGAAAAAAATAAAGAAAAGAATTGTTCAGAAAACTTGGGGAACAAATAAAAAAGTTTGGCTTGCGGGTCGCCAGTTGTGGATCCCTGGTTTAGGGTAAGAACCAGGGTTAAGGCATGGTTGGCCAGAGGTTAGGTTTAGGGTCAGTGTTAGAGCATGGTCGGCCAACCTTTGTCCGAGCGGGAGCGGCTCTCCTCCAAGTCCTTCTTCATGATCTCCAGCTGCTCCGCCATCTCCCTGCTCCTGGACTCTGAATCCTTCAGTTTGCTGTGTGTGAGAGAGTGAGAGTGAGCGTGTGAGAGTGAGAGAGAGAGAGTGTTATGAGTTATCCTCCTCCCTCTTCCCCATATCAGTCATACTCATTTAAAAATCAAAATAAAACTTCACCTTTGCATAAATCAGCGTGTAGCTAGCTAGCTAGCTAGCTAGCTAACCTGCTCACGCACTTTCACGTTTGACCCTTGAGAAGATAGAAATGTGAAACGCTAGTGGCCAACAATGTGGGGTGGTGAATGTGTGTGGTCTAGGTATGTGAGGTTAAGGACAGGGTTCAGCTTAAGGTATGTTGATTCTGTGTTCTGCTGTGTGCATAGTGGTATAGTGAAACTGTGTTCCTAATGTTTGGTATACTCAGTGTGTATATACACAATGCCTTCAGAAAGTATTCATACCCCTATTGACTTATTCCACATTTTGTGGTGTTATAGCCTGAATTAGATCATTCTTCTTGGTAAGCAACTCCAGTGTAGATTTGGCCTTGTGTTTTAGGTTATTGTCCTGCTGAAAGGTGAATTTGTCTCCCAGTATCTGGTGGAAAGCAGACAACCAGGTTTTCCTCTAGGATCTTACCTGTGATTAACTCCATTCCATTTATTTTCTATTGCGAAAAACTCCCCAGTCCTTAACGATGACAAGCATACCCATAACATGATGCAGCCACCATGCTTGAAAATATAGAGAGTGGTTGTATTTGCCCCAAACATAACACTTTGTATTTAGGACAAAAGTTGAATTGCTTTCGCACATTTTTTTTGCAGTATCACTTTAATGATTTGTTGCATGTTTTAGAGTATTTTTATTCTGTACAGGCTTCTTCCTTTCCACTCTGTCAATTAGGTTAGTAATGTGGAGTAACTACAATGTTGTTGATCCATCCTCAGTTTTCTCCTTTCATAGTCATTAAACTCTGCAATTTGTTTGCCGCATCGGTTTCCCTCTCCTCTCCGGCAACGTTAAGAAGGATGTCTGTATCTTTGTAGTGAATGTAATTCATAACTTCACCATGCTCAAAGGGATATTGAATATCTTTTTTTATTACCCATCTACCAATAGGTGCCCTTCTTTTCGAAGGCATTGGAAAACCTCCCAGGGCTTTGTGGTTGAATTATTGTTTGAAATTCACTGCTAGACTAAGGGACTTTATAGATAATTGTATGTGTGAGGAACAGAGATGTGGTAGTCATTTAAAAAATATGTTAAACACTATTATTTACTGCTGAACTTATTTAGGCTTGCCATAACAAAGGGGTTGAATACTTATTGACTTAAGAAATGTCAGCTTAATTGATTTGTAAGAATTTCAAAAAATAATTCCAATTTGAAATGGAGGTATTGCGTGTAGGCCAGTGACAAAATAATCACCATTTAATCCATTTTAAAATCAGACTAACAACAAAACGTGGAAAAGGTTGAGGGGTGTGAATATTTTCTGAAGGCACTGAATATATACGTATATATACACACACACTGCGCTGTGGTTCAAATACCGGTCTCCACCCTTCCTACTTACACGTACCCATCTTCCCCTCTGTATCCAACTGTCTAAACGAAGTGTACAATGTAAAATAAAACTGAGGTAAAAAAAAACTAAACACAATTATATATTTTTTAAGATTGATGAAATGTGACCCGGGGGGGGGGGGGGGGTCATGGTTGGGGTTGCGAGGGCAGGGCTGACCTTTCGAAGGAGATGTTGGAGGCCTTGACCTTGCGGAGCTCCTCCTGGACCAGCTGCTTGGCTCGTATCTCGGCGTCCAGGGCTGACTGCAGCTCCAAACGGGCCGACATGTCCAGCTTCTGGCTGCGACGCACTTTCCACAGGGGGTCCTAGGGACGAGAGAGGGATTATTGTATTGTATTCAGGGTGGGGGGCAGGGATTGATGTGATAACATACATCAGTGGCCAATTATTGACTGTGGTCGATTTAAGTCGGTGTGAACATGGGGCGTAAACGGTGCTGGCAACACCAGGAATGTGGTTTGGATTCCCCGATGGGCCACGAATGGGTTAAATGTAAGTCAACTGATTCCTGTTAGAGAGTGGCAACTGGACAATATGGTTAGTTCCACTGTGTGTTGAATCTGATGCTGTATTGATATGCTCTCCTATGGAACGTCTTGTGACTGTGAAGATGTGATGTAATAGTCGCTGTGTAATGCAATAGTGTGTAATATAAACATTAAACTAGGAAAAAGCTAACTGAACGTGCCCTCAAGAAAATGGCTGTCCAATCATGTCAGCTAAACCTCAAACACAACCATATCGTCCAGACTCAAATACAATACAGCAGATGCAAAATTATCTGAGATTTCATCAACTCCACAGTACCCTCCCTTACACACACACGCACACACGATGGATGTCTTTTATCGAGCCAATGAGGAAGCCAATGACAAATAGACTTTTCAGGAAACTGGGATGACATTCCGCGGATGCTGGCGGATGGCGTGACATCACAGCCCAACGGGACAGGAAATGAGGCATCATATCCTCTAATCCAACCCGACCCACTACGCCCCCCCCCCCCCCCCCCCACACCTAATACCTACTCCCCCAGACAGACTGACTGAAATATCTAGCCAGTCTCGTATGTTAGAGGAGAGAGAGCGAGAGAAGAGAAAAGAATGAGAGAGCGAGAGAGAGAAAAGAGAGTGTGAGAAAAGAGAGAGGATCCATTGTGCTCTTGTACAGCACAAATGTGGAGCTATTTGTACTCCAAGGAGCTCCCTACTCCCCCATCCTAAACCACTAGGGTGATGGAAGAATATCTGAATATCTATCAGTAGTTAGGGGCAGCTTCTACTTACCCCGTCCCCTGAAATGTATTCCTAAGTTCTTGTAAGCAATGGGAAGCATCTTATAGTATCAGTCTCGTCTGAAACGCATGTGGCCCCCTCAAACTCTTCAGATAATTTTCACTCAGAATCCAATTTTGCTTTCTAGGTCTCCGAATGCATCAAAGCAGTGCCAGTATTTTTAAATACTAACTATCTGGGGACGTCAAACCCACTTTCAAACGGGCCTAAAATATCATGTTAGAATTCAGATCACGCTGGCAATTCCAGGTCATTTTTAATCGGTATAAACAGGGCCATATGAGTGACAGACTGGCGACTATCGGCACGAGAGCAGTCCTCTGCCCCGCCTATGGTGGAGGGTCACATCTGCAGTGATTGGAGGCTGGCTTTGATTGACGGACGCACTCACCCTCTTGTCCCCCCCAGCCGAGGGAAAGGGCTTCAGTGGAGGAGTGGCCACTCCTGAGCCTTGCTGGGGGCGGCAGGTTAAAACAGAAGAGCACTCAACTCAACGCATACCACGCACACTTCAACACTTCACCAGAGTACACCAACACAGCTTTGCGAAGGAAGCAAATTATTGGCAACCAAAATATTTTTCTACAATTTCGCCATCATTGGAGAGTTCAATGCTTTCCCCCCCACTAAGCCATTTGGGATAAAGCCATTGGTCAAACGTAGTGAACTATGACAAATCCAATTCTACCCCACTCTTAAAAGAGTAATCTGCAACAACAGCGGGAATAGCCTTTCTCCGTCTGGTGAGTATCCTATTACAGGAGGTAATATCATTAAGCTAACGCTACTAATGCTAAGTCTGCCGTAAATAGCACTGTCTAATGGGAATGGATGGAGGGGAGATGACAGGTGTGCAAATGCTACTGCTAACGGTAGCTAAATAGCACTGTCTAATTGGAATGGATGGAGGGGAGATGACAGGTGTGCAAATGCTACTGCTAACGGTAGCTAAATAGCACTGTCTAATTGGAATGGATGGAGGGGAGATGACAGGTGTGCAAATGCTACTGCTAACGGTAGCTAAATAGCACTGTCTAATTGGAATGGATGGAGGGGAGATGACAAGTGTGCAAATGCTACTGCTAACGGTAGCTAAATAGCACTGTCTAATTGGAATGGATGGAGGGGAGATGACAGGTGTGCCAACGCTAGCTAGATGAGCGAGCGGCAGGAACTGCACTCAAGGTCACATTTGATGTAATATTCCTCTCCCCTTAACGATGTTAAGACTGAAATTAAGAGGAAGATGGACTCCCTACAAACACAGAATGAACTATAGAGGTATATCTAGGGAGATTATAATGGCGCCAGACAGACGATCTCTCAACACTAATGTCACTCTGTAGTAATGTATTATGAAATAGTAGATATGGAATATTTAAGTACAAATCATTGATTTCAATTAATTTCCCATTGATACCTAAAACTAGCATGTCGTAAAGACTCACATGTCTGATGCAATACCTTGTCTATTTTTTCTATCCATAGAAAGTACTGCACAAGGCCCAAGGTTTTGCAGAAAGATGTTGTGGCATCGGGAAGCTTAAACTGGGGCATTGGGAAGCTTACAGTGGGGCACCGGGAAGCTTACAGTGGGGCATTGGGAAAATGGTAGGTTTTTAGCTGCTACACTGGAAGCGTACGTTTTTGCTGCTTCATCAAGTGTTCTCGGGTGTGAGTTCTTAAAAATATAGCCAGAGCATAATGTTACGCTGAGAAGTGCTAGCCTCTTACGGAGATGCACTGCTTACGCCCAGGTTCCATCGCGCTCAGCCAAAGTTGTGTGTCCAGTGTAGCATACCTGTTTGGCTGATTCGCTTTTGAGCAAAGTCCATAGGAATGAATGGTCCTCCATTTTCATAACTGGGTCTAGTTATTATATAACTCTATGATACTTCACCAGAGGGTGAAATGGGTGTAGACTGGGTGATGCCTCTACACAGCTTGTGGGGTGTAGCCTATATACAACTGCTGTCCTCTCCAGTCAGGCACTCGACCTGGATTGCTTCAATTTAAATCCAGCTGAACTGTGTCAATGGATTGTGTGCAATGAAAGCCGGGATAAAAGCAATGTGTTCAGTAGAGGAACAGTAGAAACATCAAGGGAAGCACCATCTGATGTGGTGTTATCCCCTAGTGACGCCTGCGCTGACCAGTGGGCCTAATTTGACAGTTGGAATCCCTTGATAGCAACACATACACACCTATGAAGGGTAGTGTAGTGTATATCTTACCAGGGGTCGGGGGCCCAGGCTGGAGCTGCGGAGTGACTCCAGCTCCTCAGTCATCTTTGAGGCCAGGGCCTGCAGGTAGCCGCGGGCGTCCTTCTCATCGCTCACCCTACAGGGTCACACATACACACACACACAACAGCTTAGGAAAGGTTTCTGAAGCATCTACACAGGCCTTAAACACAGCACATAGTCATTAGGGTCACCATGGCGAAACATTTTACACCGGAATAGGAAAACCAGCTATCCCACTGGTCGAGTCCTCAGCCCTGTATAGCTGGCTGTATTTGCACTGACCACTGGATGATCTCAGCGATCTGGGCTTCCCAGTGAGCCACGCTCTCCTTCTTAGAGGCCAAGTCCTGCAGCTCGTCCTCCAGTTGGCGGTTCTGAGCGGTCAGCTTGTCCACAAACGTACACAGCTGAGAGAGTGAGAGAGAGGAGGCAGAGGGACATAGGTAGACAGGGAGGGGGGAAAGAGAGAGAGAGTTAGGTAGACAGGGAGTGAAAAGAGAGAGAGAGAGAGAGAGTCAGAGAGAGAGAGAGCCATTAAGAGTCCATTTGCAACACCTGTCTTTCGCACAGTGTGTAAACTCTACCTATGTGTGGTCCTTACCCTGTCAGTCTCTGCGGTCAGCTTGCGGTTGTCCTCGGTCAGCATGCTGCGCTCACGCTCGTACTTGTCCTTTAGAGCGCCCACTGCCTCGTCCATCTCGGCTTGTCTGCACACACACACACACACACGCACACACACACACACACACACACAAAAAATGAGATCTCAAGAAAACAAGTCTGCAGTTCAAACAATGCTGCAGGCACCCCGCCACCTTTTTGGGTAAACAGCTTAAGGATGGAGCAGGAGAAATGCAGCCTCTCTTTAAATCATGGAGGGTTCATGGATGAGTTTTAACCAAGCTATAGTCTTCCTTCACAAGGGAGTAAAACAAGCTTATATTTGGGGTTCTGATGGGGGACGATAGTTGAACTAAAGCTCATGAGGCATTTATAAGTTATATTCTTCAACCATCAAAATAGGTATTCATCATTCATTTTAAAGTCCAATCTCAAATTGCCATTTTAATGTAAAGGTTTGGACATACCTGACCCCATACCTCAAGTCTTACATTAATAGGTAGCTACGCATAGTGGATGCTAGCCTAAACCTGTTCTATCCTAGACCCACCGCTCTCTCTTGGCTTTCTCCAGCTTGTCTTTGAGCATAAGCAGCTCCTTGTGGAGGGAGAGCTGCTGGCCCTCAGAGTCGTGGAGCTCCTTCCGTAGGCCCTTGAGCTCGCTAGTGTGGGAGGCCTCACGGCGCACCAGCTCCTCCTCGTAGAACAGCACCTTCTTGTCCAGCTCAGACTTCACCTTGGACAGCTCCTGCTGCAGCTCTGGGCTGCCGCCTCCGGCCCCACGCCCGCTGCCCTGCTGCTTCACCTGGGGGGGAGAAAGACAGACACTTTTGTTTCTATAGTTTTTATTTATTGTGTTATTAAAATCATGAGAGTTTGAATGAGCCTCTTAAACTTTTTTTGATATCTCAAATGGCAAATAAATTGAAAACTTGCAACATGAAAGAGAGAAGGTGAGAGAAATTACCAAGAAATAAAACTAAGTTGAAAACGAGACGAGGAAGAGAGGAGGAGAAAGGAAAAGGGAGAATAAGAGGAACCAAGAGGAAGAGGAGGGTGATGAGGGTTTAAAGGACGACAGACAAAAGAACCAGTGAGCGGCGACAGAGGACAAAGAAAACAAACTAACGGACAGACAGGCTAGCAGCTTCACAAAAACAGAAAACGTCAGAAACATTTAACTTATTTCAGCTCTTAGCCAAGGAACCTCCAGTAAGTGAGACACAGCCCACCCTGGTTTAGAGGAGATGGGAGGGAGGGAGGGAGGGAGGGAGGGAGGGAGGGAGGGAGGGAGGGAGGGAGGGAGGGAGGGAGGGAGGTGGTTATGAAAGTAGGGAGATGGGAGAGGAGAGGAAGAAAGTAGGAGACAGGTGAAGTAGAGGAGAAGGAGAGTGGGAGCAGTGAAAAGGAGAAAGTGGGAAGGGAGGAGGATGAGATATACTAGGAGGGGTAGGTAGAGGAGGATGGAGCGAAAAGAGGAGGATGGAGAGAAGAGAGGAGGATGGAGAGAAGAGTGAATAGACAGGTAGAGGAGGGTGAGAGAGGAAAGAACGAGAACTGGAAGAGTAGGAAAGTAGTGTGTGTATGTGTGACCTCTGACCTTGAGGGTTTCAAGCTCCATCTCCAGCTGTTTAGAATAGACCTCGCTGTGCTCACGCAGCTTTCGCTCCTTAGACGCCTCTGCCTTGGCATCCTCCAACTGGGCCTCCAACTAACACACACACAGAGACAAAGCAGGAGGTTAACGTCACATCCTACAGTTTCATATCCCTTCACCAGGATAGATTTACCCATACATATAACACGTTCTCACTCTGAAACACAAACATTCATGAGCATGTATTGTGTCAATGTGTGTATTGCCATTATGCATACCAGTACTGCATATATGAATGAACAGTGTTGGGGGGTGGTGAGGAGATGACATTGGCTTATCACCCTGCCACCATTGACCCCCTCTCTTTTCCTTTACTGAAGTACCCACCCCCGGCCCCATGCACTTTAGCTGGGGTCACCAATAACCATATGGACACTGTTAGCGCTTAGCATTTAGCTCTGGGGAAGGATAGAGAAGGATCTGGGGTTGTAGGCCTGGGGTGCATCTCAATAGTCTAAAGTGGCCTCCATTCCTTGTCTCCTCTCCCTCATTTACACAAATCTGAACACTAGGGCTAGGTAAAAGCAATATAGAGAACGCCTAGTAGGAATTTGTGTTCAACTGCCTAGTTCTCCTAGTTGGGGCGGCAGGAAGCCTAGTGGTTAGAGCGTTGGGCCAGTAACCGAAAGCTTGCTGGTTTGAATACCAGAGCCGACAAGGTGAAAAACCTGTCGATGTGTCCTTCAGCAAGGCACTTCACCCTAATTTGCTCCAGGGGCTGTGGTTATTATTTCACCCTGCTGGTCATCTATGAACGTCTTAACATCTTGGAGAATGATCTGGCATTAATGGCCATGTATTGTTATAATCTCCACCCGGCACAGCCAGAAGGGTACTGGCCTCAGAGCCTGGTTCCTCTCTAGGTTTCTTCCTAGGTTTTTGTCTTTCTAGGGAGTTGTTCCTAGCCACCGTGCTTCTACATCTACATTGCTTGCTGTTTGGGGGTTAAGGCTGGGTTTCTGTATAGCACTTTGTGACATTGTCGGATGTAAAAAGGGCTTTATAAATACATTTGATTGATTGATTGATTGATTGATTGAGTGCAGGTGGAGGAAATGAGACAAGGACACTACTTTTGAGACTATTGAGATGCAGCCCTGGCTTGATATGGCTGTGTGTATTTTGTTTCCTCACCCCTAAGGGGAGCTGTTGAGTACACCCCAAGCAGCACATTCCTCTGTCGCCAATGCAGACAGCACAAGACAGACGAGGCCCTCAAGGGAATACTGGCATTCAGATTGAGAAATTAATGAATAGATAACAAGCCGATGATAAAAATATGTTGTTTTGTGCTTTCTGAATGACAGGCGAAGCCGTAGCACCAGAACTGGTTGTATGTTGAGGTTAAAAGTCTGGTATTGTTGTACATACATACACACTCATATAGGCAGGCGCGCGCACTGAAATGAAAAAATACACATATGCCCTCATCACAGAAAGCTAAACGTTGCTAAGTAGCTAAATGTCACTAACACACTGCCACTTTGCCACCAGATTTGATAGCCTGTGTGACCTGCGGCATGCTAGCTTTATTCACGATTGTTAGCATGCTAGGGCAAGCTAAGAGTTAGCAAGCTAAATGTAGCAAGCTAAGTGTTATAAAGCTAAGTATAACCAAGCAAAGTTTTAGTTATCTAGCTTAATGCTAACATGCTATGTATTAGCATTAGCGAGCTACACTCTACTATTCAACTTTTACAACTCACCTCCTTGCGGGCCTTCTCGGTCTTGCGGATGTCCTGGCGCATGGCGTCCACCTTCTGCACAGCCATGTCCATCTCCTCCTCCTTGTCGCGGAGCTGGCGCGAGAGGCGTTGCTTGGTGGAGCGCAGCTCGGACATGCGCTCGCTCAGCTCAGAGAACTCCTGCAGGGCCAGCTTCCGCTGGCTATGGGCCTCCTTCAGCTCTTTGGTCTGGGACTTGAGGCGCTCCAGGGACTCCACCAGTTGCTGTTGGTGGTGTTGGGAGAGGGAAAAAAAAGAGAGAAAGGGTGAGGGAGGGAGAGAGAAAAAGGGTGAGGAAAGGAGAGAGAAAAAAAGGTTGAGGGAGGGAGGGAAAGAGTGAGAAAGGGTGAGAGAGGGAGAGAAAGGGTGAGAGAGAGAAAGGGTGCGAGAGGGAGAGAGAAAGGGTGAGGGAGAGAGAAAAAGGGTGCGAGAGGGAGAGAGAAAGGGTGAGGGAGAGAGAAAAAGGGTGCGAGAGGGAGAGAGAAAGGGTGCGAGAGGGAGAGAGAAAGGGCGAGGGAGAGAGAAAAAGGGTGAAAGAGGGGGAGAGAAAGGGTGAGGGAGTGAGAGAGAGAGAAAGGGTGAGGGAGTGAGAGAGAGAGAGAAAGGGTGAGGGAGTGAGAGAGAGAGAGAGAAAGGGTGAGGGAGTGAGAGAGAGAGAGAAAGGGTGAGGGAGGGAGAGAGAGAGAGAGAGAGAGAGGGTGAGGGAGGGAGAGAGAGAGAGAGAGAGAGAAAGGGTGAGGGAGGGAGAGAGAAAGGGTGAGGGGGTGAGGGAGGGAGAGAGAAAGGGTGAGGGAGAGAGAGAGAGAGAGAGAAGCGAAATAAAAGAGAGAGCAGAGGAGGCACGGTAGATGTGGAGAAGGGAAGAGCCAGACAGAATGACAGGCGTGGAGATGAAATGAGAACGTGTGTGTGAGTGAAAGGAGGACAGACAGAGAGAGAGGAGGGGAGGAATGAGGAGAGAGGAGGGGAGGAATGAGGAGAGAGGGGGGGAGGAATGAGGAGAGAGAGGGGAGGAATGAGGAGAGAGAGGAGGGGAGGAATGAAGAAAGAAAGAAAGTAAAACAATGACTAATTATACACTTGAATTCCACTATAAAAGTACAGACATTTAGCCACAACCAATTGTTTTACACACATTTAAAAAAAGGAAATTCAACCTTTTTTAACATTAAATACATTATCTCCAACACCACCCCAACATGAAAATGGTGAGCTTCTTTGGCCGTGTCCGAGAGCATCAAATCCTTGATGCATTGTGGGTAAATGGTGACTGACTGCTCTACAAATAATAATGAAGTTGTTTATGATGCAAGGTGATTTGCATATCAGTCAAACAAGCCCTATGTTGTTAAGTAAAAAAAAGTTTTTCTGATGACATCATCCGGACACACTGATGACATCATGAGATTTGAACCAACTATGAGCAGGCAAAGGTTTGTATAGTCAACTAAAAACAAACACTACCCCAGGGTAAGGGAAGAGGATGGGGTCAAATAGTATTGGAAATGGAATTAGACAATAATCTGGCGTGTCTGCCAGAATCCTGACTCCAGCTAACCCATGACATGACGGACTTAAATCGGAAGAAAAAGGTCCCAGTGTTTACACACCGTGGTGATCTAATGATCTGAGAATATTAGGTTAGAGTGTGTGTGTGTGTGTGTGTGTGTGTGTGTGTTAAAGCCTAATGCGCATGAATGATAAAATGAGACTTGACACAGGGAATAGGCAACGGTGAACAACATTGGTACTTGAGAGCTACAGTGTTTTCTGTGAATCATGTCAGCTCTAGTTATTGACTGAATACACCCCTGGGTTGTATTCACTGGACACCAAACAGATGGAAACGGGAGAAGGACAGCCAAAACTTGTCCAATAACATACGGATGTTTTCCTTTTCAAAACTGTTTGCTACGATGTGCACTAATGAATACAACCCTGGAGTAGAGTGGTGTTACCTTGTGGATCTCCTCCTTCTCCTGTCTCAGGGCTTTAACCTGCTTGTCCAGAGCCTTCAGCTTGGAGGAGGAGCTCTCGTAGTCCTGGCGCAGTGTCACCGCCTCCTCTAGCTGGTGCTCCAGCCTATCAGAGTCTGAGAAGGGGCGAGAAAGGTAGGGACTTCCTGGTTAGTGGGATGGCGATAGGTACCTGTGCTGAACTAGAACAGCCCCAAAAATATTTGTTCGGCCCAGGCCTGGTTTAAATTGTGTGTGTTCGACTGAGGCATGGTTTAAATGATCTGTGTTTGACTGAGACGTGGTTTAAATTATCTGTGTGTTCGACCCAGGCCTGGTTTAAATGCCCAGACAGTACTTGACCTGTGTGTTCGACCCAGGCCTGGTTTAAATGCCCAGACAGTGTTGGGTTGCCAGACGAGCGTTGCGTTGCCAGATTGGGTTGCAAAGAGAGCACTGACCTGCCAGTTTCTTCTTGAGCCGGTCGATCTCCTCGTTGAGCTTCTTCATTTCCTTGTCTCGGCCAAGGGTGCTGGCCCCGCGGCCCGGCCCGTGGAGAGACTGCACCGCCTGGGTGGACTCTGGAGGCACACAGGCTAAGGGTCAGAGGTCATGTCCACATTTACACTCAGGGTCACATAGGGTGTTTGTATCAAGGACGTTTATGTGTACATGTTTATGTGCGCCTGTCCTCCACCGCCCCCTAGCTCCCCTAGCTCACCCTGCAGCTTGCGGTTCAGCTCCTGCTTCTCCTGCTCCAGCCGGCGGATCCTCCTCTCGAAAGCCTCCACCTCCAGCCCCCCCTCCTGGTCCGTGGGACGCCCCTCTCCTCCTCCCCCACCATCGGAGCTCCCATCGGACGGAACCGCCCTGTTGACGCAACCGCGGTCCGAGAAGCAGCTGTCCGTGGTGTAGGTGAAGCCTACAAAGGGCAGGTGCTGGCCGGTGAAGCCGCTGTGTGTGACTGGAGGAGCAATGTCCTGTTGGATGGGGGGTGAGAGAGTGACAACAGTATACACCAGTTAGCTCTAGGCTGTTCAATTGAGGAACTGGATGGCCTAAACAATTCTGTTTTTCATTCCTTCCTTCTAATCAGAGACCTAGGACTTTAGGTGGAGTATCTGGCCAATCAGTGATATATTGATTGATCTATTACTATCTGGTAAAAAAGAAAAACAGCAGTTTTTTGGTTCTCGATGGCTGGATGTTGAATGTCTAGCTGGTTTCCAGGTAGTGTTGGCTAGTTGGTTTTTAGTTAGCTATCTAGCTGATTGGTTTCTAATTAGTGTTTGCTAGCTAGCTTGTTTCCAGTTAGTGTTAACAATCTAACTAATTTACAGTTAACATTAGCTAGCTTGTTTCCCCCAGTTAACCCACCGGGTTTTTAAGAATATCATCATCCACGTCAAAGTTGGAGGTGTCAGATGGGGAGCTGACGTCGGGGATGTAGGGCGCCTCAGTGGAACGGATGTGTTCCCAGTCGATGCCGGCGAAAAAGGGGTGGTCCTTGAAGTCGCCGATGCCGTTCTGTCCCAGGCGACGCTCACGGCCGCAGATTAGGCGTGAGATCAGGTCCTTGGCGTCCTCCGACACATCGCAGATGTTTGAGGGGAACTGGAAACGCTCCTGTGAGAGAGGGGTTGAGAGAAAAAGGAGGATGAGAGAAAGAGGATGAGAATTTAAAAGCTCCGAATTTTGGCCCATTTCTCCTGACAGAACTGGTGTAACAGTCAGGTTTGCAGGCGTCCTTGCTTGCACACGCTTTTTCAGTTCTTCACACACATTTTCTATAGGATTGAGAGAGAGAGAGACTTGGGGGGGAGAGAGAGAGACTTGGGGGGGGGGGAGAGACTGGGGGAGAGAGAGACTGGGGAGTTGAGAATGAGACAGAACCAGAGACAAAACCAGAGACAGGGAGATTGTGATAGATAATGCATAACAAGCTCCAGTTTAGATACGGACAGAGATTTTGATGAAAATAGCTGCTAGAAAATAGGCTAGTGTTTCAAGAACTGGGTCCTTGAGGGGGCATTAACCTGGATAGCTTCTGGAAATAATCGCACCGTGTAAGTGGCCAACTTGTTAATAAAACACACCAGTACCTACGCCATCAAACAATCACAAATGTTTGGAACAGGCAACACGCGATGTATTCGGAGCATGTGACAAATACCATTTGATTTGATTGAAGGGCATCAAATCAATAGACTTAGTGACATATACACTAAATATACAAAAGTATGTGGACACTGCCTTCAAATGACTGGATTAGGCTAATTCAGACACACCCGGTGTATAAAATCGAGCACACAGCCATGCAATCTCCATAGACAAACACTGGCAGTAGAATGGCCTTACTGAAGAGCTCATTGACTTTTAAGATCACCAGGCGCAATGCCAAGCGTCGTCTGGAGTGGTGTGAAGCTCGTCGCCATTGGACTCTGCAGTGATGAATCACGCACCACCATCTGGCAGTCCGATGGACGAATCTGGGTTTGGCGGATGCCAGGAGAACGCTACCTGCCCGAATGTATAGAGCCAACTGTAAAGCTTGTTGAAGGAGGAATAATGGTCTGGGGCTGTTTTTCATGGTTCGAGCCCCTTAGTTCCAGTGAAGGGAAATCTTAACGCTACAGCATCAAATTACATTCTAGACAATTCTGTACTTCCAACTTTGTGGCAACAGTTTGGGGAAGGACCTTTCCCGTTTCAGCATGACAATGCCCTGTGCACAAAGCGAGGTCCATACAGAAATGCTTTGTCGAGATCGGTGTGGAAGAACTTGACTGGCTGCACAAAGCCCTGACCTCAACCCCATCAAACACCTTTGGGATGAATTGGAACGCTGACTGCAAGCCAGGCCTAACATCAGTGCCTAACCTCACTAATGCTCGTGGCTGAATGGAATTGAAGTCCCTGCAGTAAAGTTCCAACATCTAGTGGAAAGCCTTCCCAGAAGAGTAGAGGCTGTTATAGCAGCAAATGGGGAACAAACTACATATTAATGCCCATGATTTTGGAATGAGATGTTTTCGTCATTTAGTGTATCTTGAAGTAAACAATCCATTAAACATTAACTATTTCAACCGATTAATAATCCAAAGGTT
This sequence comes from Thymallus thymallus, assembly GCA_023634145.1. Classification (NCBI taxonomy): domain Eukaryota; kingdom Metazoa; phylum Chordata; class Actinopteri; order Salmoniformes; family Salmonidae; genus Thymallus; species Thymallus thymallus. The sequence goes on along the minus strand of CM042411.1, from coordinate 27,234,785 downwards.
TGGAATATTTGATAAATTAGCATATAATTAACTGTGAAATACTATACATTTGGAAGCAAACAATCAATAAATCATTTAAAAAATATATTATTTCACCACTTTATTATTAAAATTATTTAAATGTTTGGAATATCTAGGCTAGCTCTACCTAGTCTGAAGATTGTTTTCAGTTAGCGGAGCATTCGTTCTTTTAAAATGCGTAAAATAATATATTAGACTTGCTTGTTACCAAGGCAGTTTACATGCTGATTATACACACAAGCTAAATCCCCTACATTTACATTGTTGCAAGCTAGGCACTAGGGACCCCTAGCTTTTTTCTGACTCAGAGGTACGCTACATGCTTGTCCCTACACCCGGACCTAAGATCAGATCAGCCCAACCCATACTTGTGGCCAGTGGCTCTGTCCCAATTCTCTACCCATAACCTGTGGCCAGTGGCTATGTCCCAATTCTCTACCCATACCTGTGGCCAGTGGCTCTGTCCCAATTCTCTACCCATAACCTGTGGCCAGTGGCTCTGTCCCAATTCTCTACCCATACCTGTGGCCAGTGGCTCTGTCCCAATTCTCTACCCATACCTGTGGCCAGTGGCTCTGTCCCAATTCTCTACCCATACCTGTGGCCAGTGGCTCTGTCCCAATTCTCTACCCATACCTGTGGCCAGTGGCTCTGTAACAATTCTCTTGCATGACATCCTATCATTGTTTCCTTTCCTTAATGACTACTGTTTTCATGAATGGACGCTAATTGAAATGGTAGACTTAAGACTCTCTTTCCACTTTAGTCATTAAGCAGACGCTCTTATCCAGAGCGACTTACAGTTAGTTAGTGTATACTTTTTTTGTACCGTCACCACAACCTAAACTTTTCACCAAAATGGCGGGCAGTTTCCTCAAGTTTACCTCGTGGTTCATGATCTTGCCGTAGGTCTCCACCAGGGACTCGGCATAGAAGGGTGTCTCCCCGTACAGCATCTCATACATACAGACCCCCAGGGACCACCAGTCACACTCTGGACCGTACTTCCCCATGCCGTCCTCCATGGCCTGCAGGATCTCAGGGGAAATGTAGTCCGGAGTGCCTACAGCCACAGACGACTGGACCTGGAAGAGTGAGGTTTGGAACTACAAATGAGAGGTTTGAAGTGAAGTGAACTCAGAGAAACATTATTTGACGTTGTAAAAAAGGTCCAACTCAAATCAAACAGTGAAATGCTTACTTACAGACCCTTAACAACAATGCAAAAAATATATTTAAACAAATAGAGAAATGGAAAAAATGTATTTCTTTGTTGAAAATAATAACATGAGAAATACATAGAAAAATAATCTGACAAAGAGGTGTGTTTTAATAATAAGAGTATTAACTTATTATAAACAGATCAAGTTTGCTCTGACCTGGATTCAAATACTTTGAACTTTTGCTAAATTTTTTATTTATTTCACCTTTATTTAACCAGGTAGGTCAGTTGAGAACAAGTTCTCATTTACAACTGCGACCTGGCCAAGACAAAGCAAAGCAGTGCGACAAAAAACAACACAAAGTTACACATGGGAAATAAACAAACGTACAGTCAATAACACAATAGAAAATCTATATACAGAGTGGAAATGTAGTGCAAAAGTCTATATAGAGTGTCAGATGGGCGGGGTTTGCAGTTGAGACTATTCTATTGGTCCATTAAGCCAGGCGAGCGCAATCAAGCACAGATAAAGTATATGAAAATATTTCAAAAAGCATTTGAACGCAGGTCTAGAGATGAGAGATGTAGTGAATCTTGCTATACTCCCCTTAGAATGTGATGAAGTGATTGAAGGCCTAACAGTCACATTTGACGTCACTATCAAACCCCTGTTCCCTAGAATAAAAACTTAGCACGAGAGAGCAGAAAACGAGTAGGGGCCATAAAGTTATTCAATAAAACAGTGTGACCCCTCTTTACATTCCTTTACGCCATACCATAAAATACAGGATCTATGAGAGCCCTTGACTGCATCCTAAATGACACCCTTTTTTTCTATATAGTTCACTACTTTTGACCGGAGCCCTAAGCAGCCCTGGTCAAAAATAGACAAGCTAGTGCACTGTAGTGAATAGGGTGCCATTTGGGATAGAGCCCTTCTTTCCACACCGGCTGAATTCTGAGGGTACTTGGCATATCACGTCGTATACTTGCATTTTTATTTTCAATTTACAGCAGTGCAATAAGGATGGGGGGACATTTTTGATAGGGAGACAAATCTTACTTCGACGTTAAGAGCTGGAGTCGGACAGATTAAGCCTATTCCTTGGCTCCTTTGAGATGAATGATCATTTGGTGTCGCAGTCGTGGCCTGGACTGTCGTTAATCTTTGTGTAAAAAGTTTAAATCCCAGACTAGAGGCATATAATCGATGCGGATTAAAAATGTAAATGCTACTTCTTGACTAAAACCCAAAGTGAGCATATTTCTTTTAGTCATTTAATCAGGATCTGTGAAAAGGCCACAAAGTAAATTAAATTGTTTTATCATCACCAGACCCAGCTCTGATGATATAGCCAGTATTATTATTTTAATCCATTAAAAGTGGATGATGATGATGATAGCTGCTGTGTTGTGTAATCTGTTCTGTAGACATGTCCCCGTTAATGCACATCGGTTTAAAGCTGCTGCTGCTACTGGAGTAGGTTGAAGTTACCGTTGTGTGAACGTTTGTTTTTTCATTCTCTTTACCGTTGTTCAGTCTCCTTGATGTATGGATAGAATTAGAATATTAAAATCTCAAGTCATTGTATCATCTATGGTTGTACGTATTTACTCTCCTCAACGACCTGACTAAAGTGTGGGAGAGCCTCTTATTGGCTACTCTGTCTGTCTGACTGACTGGCACCCTATTCCCTATATAGTGCACTACTTTTGACCAGAGCCATATGGGTCCTGGTTGAAAGTAGTGCACTAAAGAATAGGGTGCCTTGTCCGCTATACTAGCATTTGAGACAAACCGAGCGGTCTTGTTTTTTTGTTTCCCTCCGCAACGCTCACCGGCCGCGTAGGAAACGTTAGAAAGGACTGGGAAGAAACCACAACTGAAAGCAATGCAGATCTCTACACACACACACACCGATAGTCACCTGGTGAGCTTCCCTGATGCATTTCAGATACATACTGATGCAACCACAAATGTGTACACCTTTCCCGAAGGTTATTCAAATCATTTGACATCTCATTAGCCTTATGAATATTCGGGGCAGTTTCTATGCTACAACAAGTTTAAAAAAAAAAGGCCATTACATTGTTTCTATAACAATATAAAGTGCCTTCAGAAAATATTCATACATTTTGTTGTGTTACTACCGGAATTCAAAATGGATTAAATCTTTTTTTCAACCATCTACACACAATATCCCATAACGTCGACGTGAAAACATGTACAGACAATTTTGCACATTTACTGAAAATTTAATCCAGAAATCTCTCATTTACATAAGTATTCACACCTCTGAATCAATACATGTTGGAATCTCCTTTGGCAGCAATTAAAGCTGTGAGTCTTTCTGGGTTAATCTCTAAGATCTTTCCACACCTGGATTATGCAACATTTGCCTATTTTTCATTACCAACTGTTCCCCGGGCGCCGAAGACGTGGATGTCGATTAAGGCAGCCGCCCACACCTCTCTGATTCAGAGGGGTTGGGTTAAATGCGGAAGACACATTTCAGTTGAAAGCATGTGGTAAGGGTAGGCAGCAACACATCTGCCACGCTGATCCTCCACACGGGGGCCCCTCAGGGGTGCGTGCTCAGTTCCCTCCTGTACTCCCTGTCTACCCACGACTGCGCGGCCAAGCACGACTCCAATGCCATGAGTGTGCAAAGCTGTCATCAAGGCAAAGGGTGGCTACTTTGAAGAATCTCAAATATAAAATATTATTTTATTTGTTAAACACTTTTCTGGTTACTACATGATTCCATATGTGTTATGTCATAGCTTTGATGTCTTCACTTTTATTCTACAATGTAAAAAAGTGCAAATAAAGAAAAACCCTTGAATGAGTAATATTCCAAACTTTTGGCACCCAGTGTGTATATGCTAGGCGGTGTCAGAGAAAGGCCAAAAAAAATTGTCAAAGACTCCAGCAAGCGGTACCGGAGCACTAAGTCTAGGTCCAAAAGGCTCCATAAAAGCTTCTACCCCCAAGTCATGAGACTGCTGCAAAACTAATCAAAATGGCCACCCGGACTATTTGCATTGACACCTGAAATTATTCACTTGTACATGCTGATAGATTATTATAAATATTATTGAAATTGTAGGCCTACCTACAAAATAACCTCATATTTGGTTACTGATCACAATCCATTGAATTAATAACAAGAAGAGTTGATTATTTTGCACTGGGCATGGAAGAAAGAAATGCTGTGGGAAGGGGTGCTGCAGATCAATTTAAATACATTTGCAAAATGTATATAATTACTACTGTCTGTAGATAAATACATTAAATCATTGAAATACACTAGGAATAATTTAGAGGATCAATAGCTTATTTTTCAAACATTTGATGTTTTTTTTGTTTTTTTTAATCACATCACGAACGCATGTAGGCCTAGAGTCGAGAAGCCAATTGGGCAGCAGGCCTGGTAAATATCAAACAGCTGATTGTAGAGCTGTGGCTGTCAGGGAACAGCAGGCAGCGGCTATAAGAGCTTTCGCAATATTTCAAAATACAATTGCTGGTAAAACTTTTTGAAAATCAAATGGCTCCTCTATGCGGTCTGCGTCAGTGCAGCCTGTCATTTGTGTGGTATCTACGTCTCCATGATGTAGAATTGCATGAAACTAATTTAGAAAATACATTTTTTCCGAGATGCATTATTATACAGGTGTTTTTTTTCCACAAAACAATATGTGGTGTGGTGTGTGTGTTCTGCTCACCGTGCCGTCTTGCATCATTTTCAGGCAGGAGCCAAAGTCGGCCAGACGGATATGACCCTTCATGTCTAACAGCACATTGTCTGGCTTGATATCTCTGGAGGGAGAGAGAGAAAGAAAGAGAGAGAAAGAAAGAGAGAGAGAGAGAGAGAGAGAGAGAGAGAGAGAGAGACTGTTAGGATAAGGGAAGTGCGTAAAACCATCCTCTCCACCAATATATAGCCCTGTTTATCATTATGTGACATTGTATCGGATGCAGTGCTCTTTAAGACAATGTACAGGTCAATAACACACACCCCTCTGCTCCCTTCCCCTCAACAGTTCTCTCCCGGGTGGCTCTGAGCTGAACAGCTTGGCATTGTTCACCCCCCCCCCCCCTCCCCCATGATCCCCCTCTCCTCACGCTCCACGCAGGCCACACACTGTGCCCACTGTTGTACTAACCCTGGCACCATGGAGGGCCCAGCGGGCACTGCGTAAACATCTAAACACAAACACACCCAGCCCAACGCAAAGTAACAGGCCACACACACACACACACACACACACACACACACGTGTGCGCAACAGTGTGATTTACACACACAGAACATTTCATTCATACATCTCTCTCTCTCATACAGAGACCGACACACACACACACCCCTTTGTTTATACATTTCTCTTTACACACTCACATTCTCTCTCTCTTTCTCTCGAAGCGAGAGATTACTGATACACCTCTCTCCTGTGGACGTAGTGTTGTTTGTGTAAATAGCGGATGGCCAGCACCATCTCGGCCACATAGAACTCCAAACACACTCTCTCTCTCTCTCTCTTTCTCTAGCACAAACCGAAGAAAACACAAACTCCCAACCCCTAACGTCATCTATTAATCTACAATGGCTCCCCTAACGTCATCTACCATGGCTCCCCTAACGTCATCTACCATGGCTCCCCTAACGTCATCTACCATGGCTCCCCTAAAGTCATCTACCATGGCTCCCCTAACGTCATCTACCATGGCTCCCCTAAAGTCATCTACCATGGCTCCCCTAAAGTCATCTACCATGGCTCCCCTAAAGTCATCTACCATTGCTCCCCTAAAGTCATCTACCATGGCTCCCCTAAAGTCATCTACCATGGCTCCCCTAACGTCATCTACCATGGCTCCCCTAAAGTCATCTACCATGGCTCCCCTAAAGTCATCTACCATGGCTCCCCTAAAGTCATCTACCATGGCTCCCCTAACGTCATCTACCATGGCTCCCCTAAAGTCATCTACCATGGCTCCCCTAAAGTCATCTACCATGGCTCCCCTAAAGTCATCTACCATGGCTCCCCTAACGTCATCTACCATGGCTCCCCTAAAGTCATCTACCATGGCTCCCCTAACGTCATCTACCATGGCTCCCCTAAAGTCATCTACCATGGCTCCCCTAAAGTCATCTACCATGGCTCCCCTAAAGTCATCTACCATGGCTCCCCTAAAGTCATCTACCATGGCTCCCCTAAAGTCATCTACCATGGCTCCCCTAAAGTCATCTACCATGGCTCCCCTAACGTCATCTACCATGGCTCCCCTAAAGTCATCTACCATGGCTCCCCTAAAGTCATCTACCATGGCTCCCCTAAAGTCATCTACCATGGCTCCCCTAAAGTCATCTACCATGGCTCCCCTAAAGTCATCTACCATGGCTCCCCTAAAGTCATCTACCATGGCTCCCCTAATTACAGACTAGAATTCTCATCCATCCTTCCTTTTTTCCTTCAGTCATTGCTTCCTTCCTTGATGAATTCACTGATCTGCTATTTCTGAGACAGCAATAGGATGGCGACCATCCCAACATATACAGATCAATGTTGACTTTAAGGAAGGAAGGAAAGATAGAAAGCTGTATTACAAATATTGGAACAGGGCCTACAATGCTGTTTTGTTATATAGACTTGTCTCTGTGTTTTGTTAGGCACTGGGCTTGAGTACAACCAGACTATAAACACTGTCAGTGTGTGTGTGTGTGTGTGTCAGAGAGAAAGTAGGTTTCCCGACTTGCGCCGTCTCCCCCCCACCCTCTCGCCCCCCACTTTGCTACAGTATATCTCAGAAGGCCCTGTTCCATTTCTGCTATGAATAACCTTAATATACTTGTACCAGACAGATGCTAATTTGCTGTGATCGTTGCTAGTTTAGACTTTGGTAATTACACCTGATCCATCCCATTCAGATGGGGTAGGCACTAAGGGAAAGGTCCTACAGGCCAAAACGGTACCAGTCTCTCTCTCCCTCTCTGGCTGCGGTCCAATTCTCTCCCTGTTCATTCCTCCTCACGGATTCAAAAGCATTAGATTTCTGTAAGAACGGGGCTTACAGGGAGTGTTCACAACATTCATCAATAAGAACGGGGCTTACAGGGAGTGTTCACAACATTCATCAATAAGTCCCTCCTTTCCCTATTAAATCAATAAGGGGGAGTGAACAAGTGCACCCTTCAGGGAGAAGGGTACAAGAGAATGGGAGAGCAGCCCCAATCTGTGGATAGAGCAGGAAGGAAGCAGCAGGGCATGGCAGGATTGCTGACCAGGACTCAGTTTCCCAGGAGGCATTGCTGCCAGGAAGAGGCCCTTCCATATCCCACATCCACACAAGGCTGGCTGGCCGGACATCTGGGTACAGGAAGAGACTCCCTAACACACATGATCAAACCTGCCAACCTTGAAGAATTTTTATGAGTACAACTTCAGCACAATACATTTACACTGAATCTCAACCACAGAGCTCTCTCTCTTTTACACACACACCCCTTTGTTTATACATTTCTCTTTACACACTCACATTGTCTTTCTCTGGAACAAACCAAAGCGAGAGATTACTGATACACTGACATCACTCTCCTGTTGACGTAGTGTTGTTGGTGTAAATAGTGGATAGCCAGCACCATCTTGGCCACATAGAACTTCACACACACACCCCCTTACCTGTGGACATAGTGTTGTTGGTGTATAGAGTGGATGGCCAGCACCATCTCAGCCACATAGAACTTGGACATGTCCTCTGGGAGACGGTCCTCGAACTTACTGAGCAGGGTCAAGAGGTCACCGCCCACATAGTAGTCCATCACCAGGTACTGCAGAGAAGAGACAGAGTTATACTGTGTACCCACACACACCCACAGACACGACACGTGTGCGTTTGAAGCTTTTACCAGGAAGTTGTCGTCCTGGAAGGCGTAGTGGAGGGTGGTGATCCACTGGCAGTCTCCGTTCACCAGAACATTCCTCTCCTCGCGGAAACACGCCGTCTGAGGGGGAAACAACGGCATCGAGGGGTCAACAACGGCATCGAGGGGTCAACAACGGCATCGAGGGGTCAACAACGGCATCGAGGGGTCAACAACGGCATCGAGGGGTCAACAACGGCATCGAGGGGTCAACAACGGCATCGAGGGGTCAACAACGGCATCGAGGGGTCAACAACGGCATCGAGGGGTCAACAACGGCATCGAGGGGTCAACAACGGCATCGAGGGGTCAACAACGGCATCGAGGGGTCAACAACGGCATCGAGGGGTCAACAACGGCATCGAGGGGTCAACAACGGCATCGAGGGGTCAACAACGGCATCGAGGGGTCAACAACGGCATCGAGGGGTCAAGAAAGTTAATTTTGTACAGGTCAGATTGAACTAGGAATCCTTGATAAATCACCAAAAACAACATCTTTGAACCTCCTCCCCTCCATCTCACTCGAGTAGTCTTTACCTGGCATACAAAAGATCATTCAGAAATCCACCGCTCGCTGGCTCTCACTTAAGCTCCCTATTAGATGACAAGACTGATATGTAGCTGTTTGTTACTCCCTCCTGATTTCAGGAATCCTCCAACCAGGATTTCTGAAAAACCTGGGAACTTTGGAAAAACTTCTGGAAATGTTGCTACCCCGAATTGGCATTCAGGCCTATGAGTTCAATCTTGGTTTCATCAGCCCAGATAATCGTGTTTCTCATGGTCAGAGTCCTTTAGGTGCCTTTTGGCGAACTCCAAGGAGGCGGTCATGTGCCTTTTACTGAGGAGTGGCTTCCGTCTGACCACTGTACCATAAAGGCCTGATTGGTGGAGGGCTGCAGAGATGGTTGTCCTTGTGGAAGGGTCTCAGTGGAGCTCTGTCAGTGACCATCGGGTTCTTGGTGACGTCCCTGACCAAGGCCCTTCACCCCCGATTGTGCAGTTTGGCCGGGTGGCCAGTTCGAGAAAGAGAGTCTTGGTTGTTTCAAACTTCTTCCATTTAAGAATGATGGAGGACACCATGTTCTTGAGGACCTTCAATGCTGCAGAAATGTTTAGGTACCCTTCCCCAGATCTGTGCCTCGACACAATCCTGTCTCGGAGCTCAGACAATTCCTTCGACCTCATGGCTTGGTTTTTGCTCTGACATGCACTGTCAACTGTGGGTCGTTATATAGACAAATCATGCCCAATCAATTTTAAAACAGGTGAACTCCAAACACGCTATAGAAACATCTCAAGGATGATCAATGGAAACAGGATGCACCTGAACTCAATTTCGAGTCTCATAGCAAAGGGTCTGAATACATACATACATACATACATACATACATACATACATACATACATACATACATACATACATACATACATACATACATACATACATACATACATACATACATACATACATACATACACTACCATCCTAAAGTTGTGGGTCACTTAGAAATGTCCTTGTTTTTTTTTTAATAACATAAAATTGATCAAAAATACAGTGTAGACATTGTTAATGTTGTAAATGACTATTGTAGCTAGAAACGGCTGATTTTTAATGGAATATCTACATAGATGTACAGAGGCCCATTATCAGAATCCATCACTCCCGTGTTCCAATAGCACGTTGTGTTAGCTAATCCAAGTTTATCATTTTAAAAGGCTAATTGATCATTAGAAAACCCTTTTGCAATTATGTTAGATTATGCAAACTGTTGAAAGAAGCAATACAACTGGCATTCTTTAGACTAGTTGAGTATCTGAAACATCAGCATTTGTGGGTTTGATTACAGGCTCAAAATGGCCAGAAACAAATAATTTTCTTCTGAAACTCGTCAGTATTCTTGTTCTGAGAAATGAAGGCTATTCTATGCGAGAAAATGCCAAGAATCTGAAGATCTCGTACAGCGCTATGTACTACTCCCTTCACAGAACAGTGCAAACTGGCTCTTACCAGAATAGAAAGAGGAGTGGGAGGCCCCGGTGCACAACTGAGCAAGAGGACAAGTACATTAGTGTCTAGTTTGAGAAGCAGACGCCTCACAAGTCCTCAACTGGCAGCTTCATTAACAAGTACCCGCAAAACACCAGTCCCAATATCAACAGTGAAGAGGCGACTCTAGGCACTTGACGTTGAGACTGATGTTTTGCTGGTACTATTTAATGAAGCTGCCATTTGAAGGCCAGTTTTATTGCTTCTTTAATCAGCACAACAGTTTTCAGATGCGCTAACATAATTGCAAAAGGGTTTTCAAATGATCAATTAGCCTTTTAAAATAATAAACTTGAATTAGCTAACACTACGTGACATTGGAACACAGGAGTGATGGTTGCTGATAATGGGCGTCTGTCTGTCTGTATATATATATATATATATATTTTTTTTTTTAACAAGTGAAACATTTCTAAAAACCTGTTTTCGCTATGTCATTATTTTATTTTATGGATGAGGAAAATCGATCATTTAATAAATTTTAGAATAAGGCTGTAACGTAACAAAATGTGGAAAAAGTGAAGGGGCCTGAATACTTTCCGAATGCACTGTACTTTACTACCTGAAATTGACCAATAAGAACACTGATTTTAGTCTTCCATTGCAAAACATTTTGCTACAGTCTGCCATACTGAACACGCCCCTGATGTTTAAACCTGTTCTGTTCCACAGCAAATAAAACAAAAGAACCAGTAGGAAAAGTTGTTTAAAAGCTTTAATTTTTTTATTCCTCTTTGGAAAATAACTTTGAACAGGTGCAGATGCTTACTAAATCTATCCATAGATTTACAAAAACTATTGGGAAATGGGCAATCTCACAAATGATTGTCGTGACAGTATTTTCCAAGAATGTCCATTCATTTACCTATCCATCTATAAACTTTCCTCCTCTGCTGCTGGTTGGAATGCCATGCTTCTGTGCTGTGTGTACAACAGAGACCAGCCCATGTCATCAGGGGTACTCAACTACTATTTGAGAAGGTCCAGTGACACAAATTTCCTAGGTGGCGAAGGTCCGGATGGATATCGTCCTTTATCGGCGCTGAGGTACAGTGTAGTAACAAAAAGGCATCGACGACTTAGGAAACAAGTTATACAAAATGTACATTAAACACATTAATTGAGACTAAGAATTTGAATTAATTACAACCTATTTTGAATGTAAACATGTGCAACATTGCTGAAGAACAAAAGTGGTTGCATAATTGTCTATGCAAAAAAGTGCACTGTGAACCATTGTACATGCGTCTTGAATTATTATTATTTTTTATGAAATAAAGTGCATGTTTTCTGAAGAACAAAGGAGCTTTGAACAAAAATAATAATCTGAACGCTCACGTCGTCACTGTGGTCCCATGCAAGAGTCATGTATATTGCCTTGCATTAATAAGTAATTAACAAAGATACTGGTAACTAATCTCTTCCTATCTGGGAAATTTACAGTTGAACCGCGGTCAAATCTTTGTTTCTTTCTGCCTGCATGTTCCAAGGTCTCGCGGAGGATATTTGGATTAATGTAATTGGGTCTTTTGTATTTTGCATATAACCACGCGATTGGATTAGACGGGGCACAAGTAGGGGTGGTCATTGCTTCGAGGGGGAGAGCGAGAAAGAAGTTGCTGAGGTAAAGAGCCCGCTGCGCCCAGTTGATTTTTTTTTTTTTAAAGCCGTCTAAAAATAATGTATGGACTTTTATATAACAAAATGAGATGTTGTCTGGTCCAAATTGACCCTATTCTGGGTCCGGACCCGGACTGCGGTTCGCCAGTTGAGTTTGGCTGGTGTAGCCTCTGTCCTTCTAGCTGTCCGTCTATCCGTCCCTCCGTCTATCCATTCATCTTTAAAGACTGCTTTCCTTCCTCCGCTGCTGGATGGAATGCCATGCTGCAGACAGCGCTGTGTGTACAGTAGAGTCGTAAACCCCGCCGCTCTGCATTGCCCAGGCAGAACACACACTGAGGGATTGTGGGACGGGGATTACTGACCATTAGTAACAAAAGCTCTGGCGACGCGGCGTGCCGGGCCTCGGGCCACTGCCAAAGCACATTGGGCTGAAACTAGGTCAAGAGTTAGAGAGCAGCACAGTAAAAGAAGATCCTGCCCGGCACTTAGTCCATCAATCAATCTCCACTCTCCGGCTAGAACACCGGTGTAGGAAAGTTTATCGGATCAGCTTCCCCTCCCCCAATACTAATCTTAACCATTAGTGGGGGAAATATATATATAAACGCAACAAAAAAAATATATATAAAACTGACCCAAGATTAGCATCTAGGAGCAAATTCACCCAACACCAGAATACCTCCAGAGGCTGACTAGGACTAGGTTCAGCTCAATTTCCTTCATCACACAGCTTGTTTAGGATCAATCCTAACCTTAAGAACTTCAGGAAGGAATAAATATGTGAACCTGGGTCAGTGGTTAGAGGCAGCGTCGCAGACTATACTCAGGGGCTTAGTATTACACTAAAGTCAATGCTCTAAGGGTAATAGTTTCCCTTCATAATGAGTGTAACAAAAGGATACTGATTCACGCAAAGTCCTAGGCTTTTCAGAAAATGAAACCATCCTGGAACCCGGAGCAGGGAATAACCAGTGAATGAAGCCATCCTGGAACCCGGAGCAGGGAATAACCAGTGAATGAAACCATCCTGGAACCCGGAGCTGGGAATAATCAGTGAATGAAACCATCCTGGAACCCGGAGCAGGGAATAACCAGTGAATGAAACCATCCTGGAACCCGGAGCTGGGAATAACCAGTGAATGAAACCATCCTGGAACCCGGAGCAGGGAATAACCAGTAAATGAAACCATCCTGGAACCCGGAGCAGGGAATAACCAGTAAATAAAACCATCCTGGAACCCAGAGCAGGGAATAACCAGTAAATGAAACCATCCTGGAACCCGGAGCAGGGAATAACCAGTAAATAAAACCATCCTGGAACCCAGAGCAGGGAATTTTGTCTAGGCTGTAGTTAAGTACTTAGGAAATCTCCTGAGTTGATATGTGGTCATGCACTTCTGGGTGAGTGTGACTAACAATCAATGTCAACCATGCAAATGAAGCCTTGAGTACTTATTGGCAGAAAAGTCAGTAGGCGTGTATGGTTCTTCTCTATGGCATAGAAATAGAACATCCAACACAGAACCTTGACTTGAGTGCGAATGTGCGCTCTAGAACTTCTATTTCTACGTGTCAAATGGGAGATTATACAGTCCAGTATGATCCTTACCTCGGCTCTCTTCAACATCTCCCACTTGTTCAGGATCTTCATGGCGTACACGCGTTCTGTGTTCTTCATCTTCACCACCGCAACCTAGAGGGAGGGAGAGAGAGAGAGATGGAGGGAGGGGGGAGAGAGAGAGATGGAGGGAGGGGGGAGAGAGAGAGATGGAGGGAGAGGGGAAAGAGAGAGATGGAGGGAGGGGGGAGAGAGAGATGGGGGAGAGATGGAAGGTGGAGAGATGGAGGGGGGGGAGAGAGAGAGATGGGGGAGAGATGGAAGGTGGAGAGATGGAAGGGGGGGAGAGAGAGAGATGGGGGGAGAGATGGAAGGTGGAGAGATGGAGGGAGGGGGGAGAGAGAGATGGGGGAGAGATGGAAGGTGGAGAGATGGAGGGGGGGGAGAGAGAGATGGGGGGAGAGATGGAGGAAGTCATTATTACACTATTAAAATGCAGCGTAATTAAGAGAGCTGGGAATTACAGCCTCCTCCTACTCCTACTACTAGTCTAGTTACTGTAAGCCCAGGACATACTGCTTTCTATGATAGAGGATGTCGCCCAAATCACACCCGATTCCCTATATTGGGCCATGGTCAAAAGTAGTGCACTATTGGGTGCCATTTGAGACGCAGCCATAGTGTTTTGATCCTTAACCCTCATGTACACACATCAACATCCAGTATGCATTGGGTGAATACAGGCTTGTGTTCATTAGGTACCAAACGGAAGAAAACAGACTGAAACAGGAAGGGACTAAAACTAACTGGACTGTCTAATAAGAAACACTCAATTGGGGGTTTTTTCCGTTGCAAAACATTTAAAAAATATGTGCAGTTGCGTGTCATAATAAACATGACCCTGTGTTCCCCCTAGATTATTTTCCAGGGGAGGTGCAATTAGGCCTCAAATCAACATCCAAAATGTTTAAGCCAAATTATTTTAAATTGGGGGCGGGGTGGGGGTTGGACAGAGCTTATTGGGAGGGGCCACCCCTTCGGAACAATGGTAGGAGAAACACTGTAGCACACCGGATTGTGTTTCTGGTCCGTAAAATAGTTCTGGGCCTAGACATGTATATGAGAGCTGTCACTGAGCTGTGACTATAATACATTATAAACTAAGGTTTTTAGATGCACATTCAAAACTCTACACATATACTTAAGAGGCCAAATACAGCTAAGCCAACAGTATTGGTGCTTCAGACACACCCCAGGACAGGGGTTAGTGAAAGGGATAATCCATCCAAAACCACTCAGTCCTATCATTTACTGGTAGATACCACTAATATGTGAGAACAATAGTTTTTGTGAATTTTCTTATAATATGGTTGGTAGCAAATCCGACTACAAAACCAACAATGCAATGCTTTCTCTATGGGCTGGCTAGCTAGCAACCGTAATTACACACAATAATACCAAAGTCAATATCAGCATGTTAAGTAGCTAGTTCTCTGTAAAGCCACCTAAACAAACTGAACTATCAATTTAAGAGTCTACAATCTCACCATGTTCAATTTGCAGATAGATGTGCCTCGCAGAGCGGAGTATGACATTCGCAACGGCACCCACGCAATGCACCCTGGACTGAAGAGGCAGATAAATTACACATTTCGAGGTAGGAATATCGCAGAAATACCAATCTGCTCATTCGAGAGAAGTCAACCTCCAGCGTTATGACATCGTCCAGTATTGAAATCTGACGGACGTTTTCACAATGGAAAAGTCGTATTCCTATCAACTTCCGAGTATAGTGAGAGCTGCATTATCGCAATGCTACGTCATACCGGCCATACCGAACAGCAACTCGGATACACATGAAAACATGAAATGATCCAGGGAATCGATAGAACCTCACTCAGAGATACTCAAAAACAATCTAACATTCAAAATGAGTGAATCTTTCCTTTAATAAGAAAATATTTTCCAGGGCAATTGAGGCACTAGTACATAATAAGGTGTGTGTGTGTGTGGGTGTTTGCTGAACCTTGGCTTACTCCTCGCCAACAAGTCACATGGTGTGTATACCCAAGCAAACTGCCAGAGAGGAGGGTGCATCAGAGACTCACACCTGATTGGACCTGACTGGACCGGAGGCATGTGTGCTGCCTAAGCAGGTCAGGAGACCAGACAACCACACACACACAGGCAGAAACAGACACTCGCACACACCCGACCAGGTACAGACACAAAATCACACACTTGGGCAGAGTGAGAGAGACAGACAGACACCCCTCCACCACAAACACAGACAAGCATAAGACTATATTTCTCACACCAGACCTGTGTTCATAGCCAGTAGTCAGTCAATGTAAACAGATCACAACCACATAGCCAGTAGTCAGTCAATGTAAACAGATCACAACCACATAGCCAGTAGTCAGTCAATGTAAACAGATCACAACCACATAGCCAGTAGTCAGTCAATGTAAACAGATCAGATAATAGGAGAGGAGAAAGAGGACTGAATATACATTCACACAAACATAAACAAAACACAGAGTACAAGACATACTAACTAGCAAACACACAATGATGTTAGGCTACAACACAGGGACATATAGGACGTAGATGGTATACACCGAGTGTATACAGGACTGGTTAGAACACACACTGATAAACCACACTCACACTCCTTATCACTCCTCCCGACCACACCAGATAACTGACCTCTGACCTAGAAAAACAAACCCAACCCTCTGTGCTCTGAATCCTTCTTCCCCTCCCTTGTCCTATTTCCTCCCCTCCTTTTTAGACAGATTTAGACAGAGGCAGTCAGGCTGACCTGATTTCTGCAGCAGGAGGGACATGGTGGTAGGCGTGCAGTGGCGGGGGCTCACACGCACATCACTGGTGCTCTTTGACATTTTGCCGAGAGCTCATCAAGCCCACACAGCCACCGTGAACATGGTCACACTTCCAGGGTACATCGTGTATTCGAAGATTCAGGATTTAACTAGAGGGATTTCGTATGTGGAAGGACACGCGTCGCTACATATCGAGAGAGAGAGAAAAGCTGTGTGTGTATTGAGATCAAGGAGTAAGAGACTTGACAAGGGCCTTTCAAAATAGAATTTACACCAAGTCTGTCAATGATTGACTGTGTGGAAGGTGAGTGGAGCGGAGAGCTTCAATTGGGTCTGCTGCCAATGATTGACTGTGTGGAAGGTGAGTGGAGCGGAGAGCTTCAATTGGGTCTGCTGCCAATGACGGACTGGGTGGAAAGAGGGGGTTACTGACTGACTACACACAATACCCCATAATCACAAAGCGAAAACAGTTTATCAACATTTTTGCAAAAACAATAAACAAAATAATGACATTTACATAAGTATTTAGACTCAGTACTTTGTTGAAGAACCTTTGGCAGTGATTACATCGTCGTTGATTCTTCTTGGGTATGACGCTACAAGCTTGACACACCTGTATTTGGGGAGTTTCTCCCATTCTTCTCTGCAGATCCTCTCAAGCTCTGTCAGGTTGGATGAGGAGCATCGCTGCACAGCAATTTCCAGGTCTCTCCAGAGATGTTTGATCGGGTTCAAGTCCGGGCTCTGGCTGGGCCACTCAAGGAAATTCAGAGGCATGTCCCGAAGCCACTCCTGCGTTGTCTTGGCTGTGTGCCCAAGTCTGAGGTCCTGAGTGCTCTGGAGCAGGTTTTTAGAAAGGACCTCTCTGTACTTTGCGCCGTTCATCTTTCCCTCCATCCTGACCAGGCCGTTAAAATAAACAAAAAGCCAACAAATAAAATTGTAGCCGGACAAATAGGCCAGGGCTGAGGAGAGAGAAAGCGAGAGAGGCGAAGCCTTGGCCTAGGCTACTGTTGATTACAAAGATGGAGGCTTTTTTTTCACTGAAGTAAAATGAAAGTTGGAGAGTATGCCTATATTGAAAATTAATTGAAATTAATTGGTCGCATCGGTGTGGGCTGCACATTCATTCACCTCAATAAAACATTTTTTAGGCTAAAATCAAGATTTGTTCAAATGGTAAAGTACATTATCCTCATGGTGAAGTTGGTGAAGATTATTTTGGGGGGGTTTTACCAGAGTTACTCCTATAATCTAATCTAATAATACTCTTAATAAAAAAATATTTGAATTTAGAATTAATTGACAGATTCGCCTTCTTATGAACGCCTATATCTGTATAGTAGAAGCAGTAGCCTATCTAACAAGTATAAAGAAATTCATGTCAGTCTCGTATCAAAATATTACAATAATACAGTGGACCCTAAGCAGTAAATGTGGCTCATTTGGCCAATATATATTTATTGATGGCGCGTAACCTAACGGGTTTGTGAATTTGGTGATTTTTTATTAGGATCCCCATTAGCTAACGCCGTAACGTTAGCTAATCTTCCTGGGGTCCAACACCAATTAATAAGACATTACAAACAATTACAAATGAAGACTTCAAACATTTAACAAGTAGGCAATACAGACAATTAAAAAACCTGACAGGTACACATTTACCATTCAGTTGGTGCTTTCTATTTCCTGTCCAGTCACACGGTCTATCGCTTTAAATGTTATTTTATTTTTTTTAAATTACTTTTTGCCAGAGAAATATGAATTGGTAAAGAGTTCCATTCAGCTATGGCTATGTATAAAAAAATACTGTAGATTTAAGGCGATTTATCCTTGGCTTGGGTTGTCTTAGACGCCCTGAATTTACCTGTCTGGTTTGGTGGTTGTTAGTGTTGCTAGTAAGTACTAATTGGTCAAAAAATAAAAATAAAAACAAATCTAACATTCCTAAAGAAATTCAAAAGACTGGATAGTAATTTGTTTTCAACATGAAGTCATGAGAGATTCTGATGCATTTGGATAATATTCATCCGGAAAGAGCAATTTAGAGCTAATCTGGCAGCTCTGTTTTCAGCAATGAAGAGCTAATCTGGCAGCTCTGTTTTGAGCATTTGAAGAGCTAATCTGGCAGCTCTGTTTTGAGCATTTGAAGAGCTAATCTGGCAGCTCTGTTTTGAGCATTTGAAGAGCTAATCTGGCAGCTCTGTTTTGAGCTTTTTATATCCTTCTTTGCTGCAGACGACAATAGAACTGGACAGTACTCTGTGATAGGACCAGGGATTGAATCACCTGATTCAGAGTGCTAGATGTTACATACTCTACAGCAATTCCTTTACCCATCCTAATAACAATATTATCTATGTGTTCTGACCATGATAACGCTGCGTCCAACATGATGCCTAGTTGTTTTGTTTTTCCACTTGCTCTACATGCGTTGTATTTATCGACAAATTCAATTGTGGATCATCAGCAAATACAATACATTTTTAGTTTTAGAAAAGTTAAACACCAATGTGTTCATATCAACCCACACAGACACCATTCTACTCAGTACATCAGTTAGCTCATTACATTCTGATGCTACACACCCAATGCAGAAAAAATTTATGTTACATTTCTCAAATGTCCGAAAGATTACAATCTTACCGGTCACGTGTCCGGCACCAAATTTTCCTTACGGAAAACCTGCTTCAGGGTAATTCAAAACAGGCTAGGCAAGCTTTTTATATCAATAACTGTTAAAGGTATAGCTAGCTAACTAACGTTAGATATGTCAGTATGCTAGCTACAAACGTTAGCTAAGCTGCTAATCAAATCACTGCATTGGCGACCATTGTCCTTGCACAAGATGTGCAGGTAATAGCCACCACTTAGTTTTTTATTTTCTCACAATCGCAAACTATTAAATCAGTTAAGTTTTTCATCCCACCCAGTATTGTAATCAAAACTTACCAGAAAGCATGTAGTCCTTGGCTCAGACAGTGTAGTAGTGTGGGCTCAATGGCATCTCATTAGTGTGCAAGATCTTGAGAATCAGCTGTACATGTGATGGAAGATCACTGAATCACTGAAATTCCATTGAATTGAGGATAGGTTATCCAAAATATGCCACAAGACCTAGAAATGTGTTCAAGGGTTATAAGCAAACTTTTTTGAGGAATTTAAGCAAAATTCCCCAAAATTCCCAGGCTTAACTTGCCATGGAAAATTTCCGGAAATTTACCAGAAAGTTTCCGACCCTTTGCAACCCTAGTGCCACTACTAACCATTATGCGTTGATAAACTCAGAAACAAACAAAACTCAAATTTGAGCCAAGATGGCAACATTGTGAAATGACAACTTCCTGGTCTGAATGCACCATTCTGAGCTTCTCAATGGAAGCCATTGTTCAGTGAAGAGATGCTTTCCAGTTATTATAGTATGAATGGGATATAAAGTACACAGTAACAACAAAGTTCCCATTAAATTAATGGAAAGAGGGACCCAGACACCATAATCTAATTAAATTAAAGAAGCCTCAAGGTTTTGCTCGACTGAGGTATAGTATCTCATGATAAGCTGTAGACCACACTATTTACCAAGAGTTGTCATTTATATTTTTCGTAGCTGTCTATTTACCACCACAAACCGATGCTGGCACTAAGACCGCACTCAACGAGTTGTATAAAGCCATAAACAAACAAACAAGAAAATGCTCATCCAGAGGCTGCGCTCCTAGACTTTAATGAAGGGAAACTTAAATCTAATTTCTACCAGCATGTCACATGTGCAACAAGAGAAAAAAAAGAAAGAAAAAAAACTCTAGACCACCTTTACTCCACACAGAGATGGATACAAAGCTCTCCCCCGCCATCCATTTGGCAAATCTGACCATAATTCTATCCTCCTGACTCGGGCTTACAAGCAAAAACTAAAGCAGGAAGTACCAGTGACTCGCTCAATACGGTGGTCAGATGATGCAGATGCTAAGCTACAGGACTGTTTTGCTAGCACAGACTGGAAATATGTTCTGAGACTCATCCGTTGGCATTGAGGCATATACCACATCAGTCACCGACTTCATCAATAAGTGTATTGATGACGTTGTCCCCACAGTGACCATACATACATACCCCAACCAGAAGCCATGGATTACAGGCAACATCCGCACTGGGCTAAAGGGAGGGACCCTAGACCCTGTCCCCCAATGTGCTTTGAGGAGGTAAGGAAATAAAGGACAGAGGAAGCAAGGATTTGACAGCTAGTAACGTTTTCAGACACATCCAATGATCTAGCCTTGCGTGCTACTTCCAAATCAATCCATCTCACTTCCTCTCCCTCTCCCTCCCCCCTCTCTCTCCCCTCTCTCCCCTCTACTGTTTTCTCAGTCTATCATCTTCCTTTCCACTCCTCTCATCTCATTCTTTATTCTCTCTGCAATCATCTCGCTCTCTCATTTTTGTCTACCTCGTTATTGCTCTCCCTTGTTTTCTAAGTCCCGTGGGGGTGAGGTTCAGGGGGAGGAAAGCACAGTCAGAGGGGGGAGTGAGTGAGCTTTTGGGGTTAGGGTTAGGGGGAGTGAGTGAGCTTTTGGGGTTAGGGTTAGGAGTGAGTGTGGGGGGGGGGGGGATAGTGAGACACCACCCATCATAAACAGGAAATGCAGGCCCAACACTTATCTGGAAAGGCATCCTGTAACTTAAGAGCCCACAGGAAACTGCAGAGGGAGCAAGGGAGGGCTGAGTCGACGGCAACAATGGCTAACAGGACGTAGCTGAAGAGTCGCAGCCTTGTTCACACACAAACACACAATGATAAAACTCACAAGTATGTGTGCGTGCGAGTGACCAAGCTATTAGAACTAGGCCTAATTTATTGGAATCGACAATATCAATGATTATGTTGAATTAATTGTGTGAATTCAGCAAAAACGGACATGGAGCATTGATTTCACACAGTATGATATCAAAGTTTTGTAGACCTTTTTGCAGCCACCACCCTTAAACCAAACAAACCACATTCTAGCTAGCAGCTAGGGGCAGAACAATTGGCCCTGCCCAGTTTGTGGAAAATGGCACATTCTCAGTGTGTCTGTGTGCGCGCGTCTGTGTGCGGTAAGTAGCAGCAAGTAGTAGTCCAAAACCAAGGAGGTCTAGGTGTGCCACAGACAGGGATACACACAGACACACTATTAAAACACTGATGGGCACAGGCTCTCTGTCTCGATCTCTCTCGGTCTCCATTAGCTGCTCTGGCCCAGAGATGGTCTGACCATTGATTAACTTTGTGCCTCATTGATCCGTTCTGCTTCATTACGTGGAGAGGCCCTCACCTCATTAGACCACAGTCACTTCATTGACAGGGAAACGTTCCGGGAATGTTCTGAGAACGTTAGTGGAGTTGAACCGACATCACATCATGCCGTGTTAAATCACAATGATGTAATGACAAGCAATGACTTATGACAACTATCATATTTATATAAAAATGATAATGGGGTCTGTTCAGAAGGATGCAGCGTTACAAATTTTCAGTTGTACATTTATTTTGTATAACAGATACGATTCCCTGTCATGTAGAATTGGGTATCATGTTAGCTCTATTCACTACATATGTGCAATGTTCTGAATGTTTCAAATCACTACAGCCCTGGTCTTTGCTCTTCCGAGTCATTATTTGACAGTATCTCTGACAAGGACAGTCATTTCCCTAATCAAGATTGACACAGCATCACAACGCAGGTTTTAATAAAAATGGGAAAACATTGAGGAGTGGGGACACTTTTTTTTTAAAATTATTATTCTTTTTTAAAATGTTTTTATTTTCTAGGAATGGCCCCATACAGAGGGGCTAGCGGTTGTATCAGCATAAAGATTTGATTTAATTAACCTTCAAAAGGAACAGAACGTCAAGGCCTTCTTTAAAACAGAAATTATTTGAACAAAGAATTCAGTCTTTAAAAGGACACTAATTTCTGGTAATAAAAAATAAGGACTGCAGGGAGAGCTGTGCATTGAATGGACCCAAGTGTGTGTGTGCGCATTTGTGCCTGTGTTTAATTGCACATTAACTGTTCACTGCGTTTATGCACTTTTGTGATCACAGTCAGGGGACAAAGCAGTCCCAGAATGCACCTTTATTAAGGAGTCAAAGCGGAGGAGACATTCGGAGCCACTGACATTGTCATGACAGAACAGAATGCGTTAGCAATTTGGGGACATGCACTGCACATTCCAGACATAAAAAAAAAAAAAAAAAACGCCCTGATTTGTCCAGGCCCAAAATGGCACGTTTGCCAGACCAACACCCTTCAGGGACTTGGAGGAGGAAGCACTAGAGGACAGGGACGATGAAGGAGAGAGCGAGAGAAATTACTCTTTTCGAAAGGAGAGGAGACGGTTTTGAGGGTAGCTGAATGTGACATTTCTCTTCAGCTTGCCGACGTTTAACACCTAAATTATAGTTTAATTCAACTTCGATGCATAGAGCCATAAAGATACTTCTAATGTATGCTTTTTATTTATGATGCTGTTTGCCTCAACGTACACAATTGGAGGAGCGTCCCTCTGCAGGAGACATAGTTTGGGACATCGACTCGCATTGCAATACATATAGAATAGTGAGACTTGATATCGTATCATGAGGTCCCTGGCAACTCCCAGCCCTAATGTAATATGGATCTACAAAATGGCCCTGGGACTTCTCTCAACATACAACCACTCTTGGCATCTGAAAACATTTGACAAACTTGGGCATACCTCTTCTCTGGCTCTCAGCTTTTCCACTCAGGGTAGTGGCAGGTTTACCAACGTATTTAAAACCAATAAAGCTTTATACTGAATTGAAGAGTGAACAGAGGGTTCCGGCAGTCTTACCTCGCCAAATGCTCCCCTGCCGATCACCTTGAGCATCTCGAAGTCGTCCCTGTGCAGACGCATCTCCTTCACTGTGGTGGTGAACGGCTTCACTGCAAGAAACAAACAGGATACAAGAAACTTAAGGCCTACGTCCACGATGTCTCACATTACACCATGATAAAATGTCCCTGGTTTTGTTAGGTGTTTGGTTTTAGCCCAACAGTTACGTCACATGAGCCTTGCTAGCATGTGCACAAAGCACAAGCAGTAGGTCTGTGTCCTCAAAGGTTCTCAAATATAGGATGAACCTGTGTGACTATCCACACAATAAATTCAAACACCATGATGTTTCTTACCTCCAGTAGTCAACACTATCAATTGAATTGAAGGTGACAACTTACAGGAATAAATGTGTGTGTTATACTGATGTGTTCCGTACAGTGTGATCAAGGAGGGTCTGCAGCAATGTTAGTACCGGCACAGAAAAAATTAAACCTAAGCTTTTAAGTGCTAACACTTTATTTTGTTTATATGCCTGAACTCCATCATAAACTATTTGGGCAAGGCCAGCCAAGTATATTTGTGTATGCTTATTTACAAAATAAACCTGTCTCCACCGTGCACTGGTCAAGACAGAGGAACCAAACAGCAGGTTGGTCGTAAGGCAGTATGGCTAGCCAATACCCCTCACAACAGAACAACAGAGCCATAGACTGAGCGCTGTAGCCCATCCCTCTACCCCTCCTCCCTGTTTTACAAGGCTCCGCAGGGGGGAGGCGGGGAGGCTGGCATGGACCCAAGCGGGGCCTGCAAGTTGCCGAGCTGCAGCACTCCTCGCCATATGAGGACATGAAGACTGTCTCCATGAGCCTGTGAAGAGGGCGTTTATCACTCCCAAGGTGATAAACTCTAAAACAGACAAGAGAGGCGTGTGTCCCCTCCGTGGGTGGAGGGTGGAGGGGGGGTGGCGGGGGGGGGGGGGGGGGGGGGGTTATGGGTCGGGCATCAGCTGCTCTCACTGCACAGAACCTTCAAGCGCCTACACACAGACTGACGGGTTTACGACTCTGCGATGGGGCTCACGAAAGGGTCGCGATACGCCCATGACACTCACATGACGTGTGGTGTAATGGCTACCGCAAAATGTTAGAAACGTGCATGCTCAAATCTGTGAAGCATTATCACACATTATTTGGCAGCAATTTCAGCTCACTCTTTTTACCCTCAGATCCAAGGGTTTTATTATTATAATTATTATTATTATTTTTTTTATCCCTATGTGATTGGTCCGGCAGGTAGCCTAGCGGCTAAGAGGTTGGGCCAGTAGCCTGAAAGGTTGCTGGTTCGAATCCCTGGGCGGTCTAGGTGAAAGATCTGCCGATGTGTCCTTGAGCAAGGCACTTAACCCTAATTGCTCCTGTAAGTCGCTCTGAATAAGAGGAATAAAATGGAAAACAATTTAAATGTACTGTTCAACTGAAGCCTCACAAACACACAAGACACATTGGAGATTTCCACAACCCATAACAATGTGGGTAGGCATTGTCCCCTTGACAGAGCAGGTAGCTGTGGGCCCAGAGAACACCCACCCATCACCCAAACACTAAAGCTGGTAACGCAACAAACACCTTGACAAAATCTATGGGTCTCGTTCGATTACCGTAATTACTCACAAAAAAAAACCCACAACCAACTGATGCGGAATTCATTAAGGGAGACCATTATACAATGATAGGGGAAACATTGATTCAATAAAAATGTCATAACAATGGTTAGGAAGGACCATAGGAATGATCCTATAGAGGACTAGCCCAGTCATGCAGTCTGACCATATGAATCTGATTTCACTAGCTAGTGTAGGTTCAGTGCTCGGGGAGGATGTGGAATTTATGGCGTGAAATATTATGTAAACCAGCATTCTGAGCTCAGATTATAAATCCCATTTGATGCCTGCATATATGCATAGCGAGAAAGCGTCAGTGATAGGCCTGCATGGTGGCCTTAAGGGTAAGAGACAACTACAATTATTGACTTTGTACAAGCGTCAGGCATCCGGTGTCGATTGAAGAGCCAGCCTTGTTACTCCAGCAAAGCCCCTTGGAGACAAAAACCCGCCTTTCATATTCTGTGTCGCAGAAGGGTTTCATATGTGTAATCTGATAATCCTCAGTGTCTAAATAACGTGCCATTTCTATATTTCACACAGTCTCCTCAAATACCATAAACTCCCATCACTGGCAATCTGAATGATTACGTGCCGAAAGTGGAACAAAACTGAACAGAAGCTTTGTGGGGACATTTGTATCCATGTACTTTTTTATAGGACCCCTGTTCCACTGTAAATGTAGGACCCCATTACTGCAACTGAAATGCAGTTATTTTTGTAAACATCACAACAGCGTGAATGGAACTGTAGAGAGCTGCTCATTGCCTTTTCATTCATAGCTCAAACTCTAATTAGGCCAAGGCCTACAGGCCGAGAGCTGCTTTGACAAATGTCTTCGAGTACATATAGTAGGCTACTTCGACAATTCTATCAGCCAGTGTCTGTCTTTTAACTATTTGGGTAGTTGGTAGTTCCTTTGGCTAGAGAATGCTCAGTATTCAGCTGGTGATCCTCGTTCTTCTGGCTCACATCTGCAAAACCTGGATACAGCAGGCAGCCTGCAGCTTTGACAGCTGCTTTAAGCTCCCTTACAGATCCAGAGGGTATCCGCTTGGCACAGCACGGAGTGCCACTTGGAGAAGGGGCAGTGCAGTGACAGAGGCATCAGCTGCTCACACTGAAGGAAAGAAGAACCATTGTATTTTAATTAAATAGATTATCGTAAGGCCTAAATGAATGCCATTCATGTCAACGCAATGACGATTTGTGGACATGCAGTGCAAGATGTTAAAAAGGAAGTTTGAATTTCAATTTCCAGTAGGGCTGGGCGGTATTTTAGGTTTTTGAATATTAAAAGTTCTGAATATGTTTTATGATTATTATGTGACCCTAGGGTGGCAACACATACATTCTAACTGTTTTTAAAAATAAGTCTTTCTCCATTCTGATTTTTTTATAATGTTCAATCAAACGTGTAATAGAATGTGTAATATAGTGGGTACTTTGAATACAGTGTTGTTTGACATGACCACGAATGGAAAAAGCCAGGGAGGGTTTATTGTGACAGGGTAGGAACAAAAAGTGTTGGTCAGTGTTTCTAAGTGGATGTTAGATGTTACAACAAATATTTTCTTACTTGGTGTAGCTTAGCTAAAATATTTACGCTCGCCTATTCCTCTCTGATTTAGAATTTACCGTTGCATAATTTACCGTCTAGGCATATACCAGCACTGGCTGTATTAGCTAGCTATGTTTGCACTGACTAGCGAGTGGCATTAGCGGTAACACAATTTATTTTAGACACAATTTGCTAGATACAAACTACAAACTAAAACTAATCTACAAACTAAGATACAAACTAAGTGTATTTTTCAGTGAGCATCGCTATTGGCTCCTTGATTTGTCGCTAGATTACGTTTTGCCGTTGTTGCTGCAGCACAGCTGCGGTCCCCGACGTAGCCTTCTCTCCTGCCGCAGACCCCCTTCCCCTTGTGCTTTCCAGCCTGTGTGCGCTGTTGCTGTGACTTCTGTTGCAGACAGCTTCTCCCACTCTCGTTTGCGGCAGAATAGAGTAGGAAAAATTGCTAAAAGCTATCAAAACCATAGAAACTGTGACAAAACTCCCCAAAGGCAGCCTGAAAAGTCGATGACTCTTACCAATAAAAGCCTCTTTTACCAAAGTTGCTAACTTGGCAACGCTATGCGAGTGAACGGCAACAAGTGGTTGTGACTTGGTTTCCTTGAGTGACAGGGGCTGGGTTTGGTGTGTGGAAGGAGAGAATCGACTCAAGTACCAAACGGAGTAAACTATAAAAACTGACATTACACAAGGGAGACTGGCAGAACAGTTAACAAACATTGAAATACGGTTATACGAGGTAAAGTAAAAACCCAAAACCGGTCTGTGCATCAAAACCGGTATGTTGTAAAATACAGTATACCGCCCAGCCCTTATTTCAAGTGGACACATGTTTTTCCTTAAATTACCCAGACATGTATTTTTTTACGAACCATTAGCCTGTTATGTTTTCTAAAAACAGGACAGGGGTAATAAATCACGGATATCTCCCGATGATATAGCCTAGAGGGATTGATGAGAAAAGTCAGTCAGAGCTGTATGACACCGGA
The DNA here is from genome assembly GCA_023634145.1 of Thymallus thymallus. Classification (NCBI taxonomy): domain Eukaryota; kingdom Metazoa; phylum Chordata; class Actinopteri; order Salmoniformes; family Salmonidae; genus Thymallus; species Thymallus thymallus. Next base: position 27,207,523 of record CM042411.1, on the reverse strand, counting down.
GCCATGGCTACTGGTGAAGGAGCAGATTCCGCCTGGGACCCTGGGACCCTGGGACCCGTAGCAGAGTCCAACCCTGATGGATGTGTAACGCTACTCAAATTGAACCCAATAATCTACAGCAGAAAGTCTCTCCCCTGCTCCCCCCCCCTGCTCCCCCCCCCGCAGTATGGGCCAGACTGTCCAGCCCCATTCATCATAATTACCAAAGCATGGGTTCTCAGACAGAAATACTTTCACACAATAAGCTGGGTCAGATATGTCATTTAGAGGACGGACTGCTGTTCTGAAATAGAATAGATATTTCTAGGACTTGGTCATACCTAAAGTTTCTAGTTATCGTGGATAATCTTTAGTTTACATTTTAATTGATCTTCAACCCTTGTACATTACCACTATTTTACAGTCTAACACTTGCCTCAGTCTGAATGAATGGCTCTTTATGTAAATACTTAGCAGAATTAAACTGAATAACGTTTCATCAAATGGCGAACGACTTCCTGTGTTTAGCTCTATATACAAAACAGCCACCGGTGGCACCAGCTCTCAGCACACATCGAGTCTGGGTCTGGGTGGATGTGATCCAACAACACTTCTCCCTGAATCACTAGATATAAATAGCGGTTTCCCCTGGAGGCTCGGGGCAGACGTCATACCAGACAGACATTGAGCAGGAGGCCACAGCAGAGAGAATGGCACTCACTGTTTTCAACTGCCATTCAAATTTCAGCCCCGGTTCAACCATGGTGGGTTTTGAATAAAAAGTCAATAATAACTAACTGAATTTCTGTGACAGAGTGGACGAGAAGGCCCCTTTTGTCCTGAACTCGCCGGAGGGAAAAAGTCAGCGGTCTCCGCTACTGTGTTAACACTGCCTACACTGTTCATCTGTCCACATGATGGAGACCAAGGGCACCATCGTTGGCTTGGGGCTGGGATAATGTTTTTGACCCTGTTGTGCATTTGGACCACACCTGAGGGCCATGTTAGGTCAGTGTTGTTAACATTGGCAGTTTGTCGAAGAGGCTTGAGGAGTAGGAGGAGGGAGAGGAATGCATTAGACAAAGAAGCTCAGGCTGGGCTCTGAGACGTAAAAACCTCTTCATTCATTTAGATGAAATGCAGCAGTGCATTTACTCAGCCCCCATACTTGTCTCACTATCTATCATGTCTCTGCTCTGCAAGCTGTGTCAACATTAAATGGAAGCCAATGCAGAATACACTAATTCAACAGAATTGCTGATGGGTCCCCTTACTACTTACCATAAAGTAGCATTCCATTCTATTTGCCACTTTGCGGGTTAACTCTTAGTCACATAACCCCAAATCCTTTCAGATCCGGGTTCCCTGTTCTGACTCGTAACCTAAACATCCCAGTGAATACACCAGACACTAAGACCATGCAAATGACAACCCAGCTCCAGCGGCTGCTTCTTCTTCCCTGTGATACACAGTCAGAAACATTCATTTCATCTTTTATTTATCAGTTTGCTTGGAAGGCGCCGGTATCTAGGGCAACTTGGTCTACATTTTACTGGTCTACACTGTGTTGCTCTAGCATGACAGGCTCTCCCTTGCTTCCTGGCACATGGCTCTCAAGACAAGACTAAGAGACCAAGACTAAGCACTTCATGTGCAGGCATAAAGAATACTACCCCTGACAAACTAGTTGAAACAGATTATTTATAAGTAAGGGAATAGCATGGAGATTCCATTTTTTTTAAATTCGCGGCATGTCAGTGATTGGCAGGGTATCTGTGGTCCTGTGGAGCATGCTGAGAAACGCATGGAGATGAGTGACATGGGAAAGGGGGGGTCCATATTTTTATTATTTTATTTCACCTTTATTTAACCAGGTAGGCCAGTTGAGAACAAGTTCTCATTTACAACTTCGACCTGGCCAAGACAAAGCAAAGCAGTGAGACAAAAACAACAGAGTTACACATGGGAATAAACAAATATACAGTCAATAACACAATAGAAAATCTATGTACAGTGTGTGCAAATGTAGTAAGGTTAGGAAGGTAGGACAATAAATAGGCCACAGTGGTGAAATAAATTACAAATTAGCATTAACCCTGGAGTGATAGATGTGCAGATGATAATGTGCAAATAGAGATACTGGAGTGCAAAAGAGCAAAGAATTATAAATATGGGGATGAGGTAGTACGGTGGGCTATTTACAGATGGGCTGTGTACAGGTGCAGTGATCGGTAAGCTGCTCTGACAGCTGATGCTTAAAGTTAGTGAGGGAGATGGTAGTCTCCAGCTTCAGTGATTTTTGCAATTCATTCCAGTCATTGGCAGCAGAGAACTGGAAGGAATGGCGGCCAAAGGAGGTGTTGGCTTTGGGGATGACCAGTGAAATATACCTGCTGGAGCGCATGCTACGGGTGGGTGTTGCTATGGTGACCAGCGAGCTGAGATAAGGCGGGGATTTACCTAGCAAAGACTTTTAGATGACCTGGAGCCAGTGGGTTTGTCGATGAATATGTAATGAGGGCCAGCCAACGAGAGCATACAGGTCACAGTGGTGGGTAGTATATGGGGCTTTGGTAACAATACGGTTGGCACTGTGATAGACTACATCCAATTTGCTGAGTAGAGTGTTGGAGGCTATTTTGTAAATGACGTCGCCGAAGTCAGGGATCGGTAGGATGGTCAGTTTTACAAGGGCATGTTAGGCAGCATGAGTGAAGGAGGAAATAGGGAGAGTGGCATAATAGGAAGCCGATTCTAGATGTAATTTTGGATTGGAGATGATTAATGTGAGTCTGGAAGTAGAGTTTACAGTCTAACCAGACGCCTAGGTATTTGTAGATGTCCACGTATTCTAAGTCAGACACGTCGAGAGTAGTGATGATAGTCCGGTGGGCGGGTGCGGGTAGCGTTCGATTGAAAAGCATGCATTTAATTTGACTAACATTTAAGAGCAGTTGGAGGCCACGGAAGGAGTGTTGTATGGCATTGAAGCTTGTTTGAAGGTTAGTTAACACAGTGTCCAAAGAGGGGCCAGATGTATACAGAATGGTGTTGTCTGCGTAGAGATGAATCAGAGAGTCACCAGCAGCGAGAGAGACATCGTTGATATATATAGAGAATAAAGTTGGCCCATGAATTTAACCCTGTGGCACCCTCATAGAGACTGCCAGAGGACCGGACAACAGGCCCTCCGATTTGACACACTGAACTCTATCTGAGAAGTAGTTGGAGAACCAGGCAAGGCAGTCACTTGAGAAACCAAGGCTGTTGAGTGTGCCAATAAGAATGCAGTGATTGACAGAGTCAAAAGCCTTGGCCAGGTCGATGAAGACGGCTGCACAGTACTGTCTTTTATCGATGGGGGTTATGATATCGTCATCATATGCATGAGCAATGTTCATATCACTCCCAAATTCACAACGAGATAAAGATTGGTTTTGATCTAGGGGCAGTTGAAGGCACTAAGATCAAGGCGCCGCATATCGTAGACGTGTGCACAGTTCCCATTCTCCAATCTCCTCGCGTCAACCGGAAAAAATGTTCCCACTTCAAAGCTTGCTTCTCGTTTTTTTTTGCAACAAATTAGTCGTAACCCCATCCTTGTGGGCTTTTTTTTTTAGCATTCATTTAGATAGTTTCTTCTTCGTGGATGTACATAGTAGCTCACCAGTGCAAACACTTGGTTTGGAATGTAAATACATGCTAGATTGGCTAATAGCTAACGTTAGCCAGCTGGAACTAGATAGGTAGCACCGGTTTTCCATATGACATTGAGAAATAGTGCATTGTGGGTAGCTCCGAAGATATCCGGAATTAAGTTAAAATATAAAAACGCTAAAACAAAACTATGTGTGTAGTTATAGGTAACCAGATCGTGACTAAAACTAAGTTACTATGTTTTTGACCAGTACCCTTTAATTAAAAAAAATATATAGAATCTTGCCTTTCACATGGAAATGCCTGAATGTAAAAAAAATTCAAAACATCCAAGTACGCTACATAAAATATTCACACATTTCAAATGGGCACTGTAATCTTCCAAATTGATGTATTGGAAGATAACTTTTAAAAATTCCCAACACCATTGAAAACCCCAGCTGTTGAAAAACTCCAACAGCATCAGAGCCCAGTCATGAGAAACTCAACTCAACTCTATCTAGAGGGAGCGGTCACTCAGAAAGACTGCACTTGTCATATGGGAGCGCTGACTCTGATGACTCACACAAGCCTGTCTGGATGCATTGCCACTCACTTCCAAGGTATGCCATCAAAAGCATCCAACCCCAGTTAAGAATCTCCTTCCCCTACCAGCCAACGATTCTGGCAGGCACAACATGGCTAACATAAACATTGATGTCTAATTGAGACGGCAAGGCCTAATCTGTGTTTAAAGGCCCAGTGCAGTCAAACTTTGTTACATACACTACAGTCACTTAGAAATGTCCTTGTTTTCCATGAAAACATACATGAAATGAGTTGCAAAATGAATAGGAAATAGTCAAGACGTGGACAAGGTTATAAATAATGATTTTTAATTTAAATTATAAATTGTGTCCTTCAAACTTCAAAGAATCCTCCATTTACAGCAATTACCTTTGGCATTCTAGTTGTCAATTTGTTGAGGTAATCTGAAGAGATTTCACCCCATGCTTCCTGAAGAACCTCCCACAAGTTAGATTGGCTTGATGGGCACTTCTTACATACCATACGGTCAAGCTGCTCCAACAACAGCTCAATAAGGTTAAGATCCGGTGACTGTGCTGGACACATTATAGACAGAATACCAGCTGACTGCTTCTTCCCTAAATAGTTATTGCATAGTTGGAGCTGTGCTTTGGGTCATTGTCCTGTTGAAGGAGGAAATTGGCTCCAACTAAGCATATGGCATGGCGGTGTAAAATGGAGTGAAAGCCTTCCTTCTTAAAGATCCCTTTTACCCTGTACAAATCTCTCACTTTACCACCACCACCTTGTGAGGCATCTGTTTCTCAAACTAGACACTCTAATATACTTGTTTTCTTGCTCAGTTGTGCAGCGGGGCCTCCCACTCCTCTTTCTATTCTGGTTAGAGACAGTTTGTGCTGTTCTGTGAAGGGAGTAGTACACAGCGTTGTACAAGATCTTCAGTTTCTTGGCAATTGCTCACATGGAATAGCCTTCATTTCTCAGAACAAGAATAGACTGATGAGTTTAAGAAGAATGTTCTTTGTTTCTGGCAATTTTGAGCCTGTAATCAAACCCACAAATGCTGATTCTCCAGATACTCAACTAGTCTAAAGAAGGCCAGTTTTATTGCTTCTTTAATCAGCACAACAGCTTTCAGCTGTGCTAACATAATTGCAAAAGGGTTTTCTAATGATCAATTAGCTAATCCAAGTTTATCATTTTAAAAGGCTAACACAACGTGCCATTGGAACACAGGAGTGATGGTTGCTGTTAATGGGCCTCTGTACGCCTATGTAGATATTCCATTAAAAATCAGCTGTTTCCAGCTACAATAGACATTAACAATGTCTACACTGTATTTCTGATCAATTTGATGTTATTTTTTCAAAAACAAGGAAATGTCTAAGTGACCCCAAACTGTTGAACGGTAGTGTATGTATTTCCACACTATATGGGTGTAATAATAATGTGAAATTGTGAAAATTGCAATAATGCCATTTTAATGTAAGAGCTGTTTGAAAACACTGCCTGAAATTTCTACCTGTTTTGGTGGGATGGAGTTTTGGCCTTGCATGGTGACATCGCCATGGTGACATTAGTTAATAGACCAATAAGAAAGAGAGTTCCAAAGATATAATTAGGAATTTGAATACAAATTGAACAGGATCTCTATGGTTCCAAACCGCTCTGCCAATAACAGGTCGTTTTCAGTGTTCCCCTCTCCACTCAGACAGTCCTAACAAAATTCTGGCTTGAGAAATGTGCCTTTGCTAAGAAGCAATTTCTTTATGATCATTGTAATTGAAAACAAAATCACAGAAAAGGTACTTAATTGTTAACCAGAAACTATTTGATAAAGATTGTTAAAATGGCTGCATTGGACTTTTAAGCAGAGGGTGGGTGGGGAGGAGGTGGCTGGTAGCAGGAGGTTAAACCATCAGGGCTCCTCCCAGGGTTAATCTATTATCCAGCACCAGCTGCCACACATCCCCTGCCCCCACCACACCAGCCATTTACGAGCTGCTCCATGCTTGGCCTGCTGCTCGCTGGGCGCTCGGCTCAGCCACTGGGACCGTAGCAGCGGGCACCCTACTGGAGAGCATCCAGGCCCAGGGATCAGGTAGTGTGTCACGGAAGATAAAGCCGATGTGACGAGGAAGGACACGCAGCAGGGACCTCCAAGCCTCAGGGCTCCGTCAGGGATGCTATGTTGCTAGGTGAGCTACAGAAGATCGCAAGATTTAGTTTTGTTTGAAAGTTGAGACCATGAACCCCATTCCAAATATTTTCTGGTCTGTTTTCTCTGTCTTTGCATAATTTTGCTCTTGAGTTAATGTTTCATCAAATCCCAGATAGCACTGTTCCACCCCCTGAAATTGTATCTTGAAGGTGACTGTAGGTTTATGGGTTCAATTTGGTACCGTCCCTCAGGTCTTGATCCGCCTTGACACCTTGGCAAAGAACAACAAATTGCCACAGTCCTTCCTGGACAGGGCTCTTACCCAGCAGGCCTTTAAACCTCCACTAACCCACTTCCTCCATTGCAGCCTTTAAGATGCCAATTGTTTCTTATGTGGTTTCCTCTCCTTCGTCTGCGCTGGTAGATTTTTTTTTTGTTGTGAAAATCAAATTCCCTGCAGGCATTCACCAAATCGCATTTACCGACCAGTGCAGACGAAAGAGGGAAGAGAGGAGAAACAGAAGTCCTGAGCCAACAGGAGACTGAGGTGACTAGGCAGGGGTTCCCTATGACCTGGACCATCTGTGGGCGTGGTCCCTGGACCATCTGTGGGCGTGGTCCCTGGACCATCTGTGGGCGTGGTCCCTGGACCATCTGTGGGCGTGGTCCCTGGACCATCTGTGGGCGTGGTCCCTGGACCATCTGTGGGCGTGGTCCCTGGACCATCTGTGGGCGTGGTCCCTGGACCATCTGTGGGCGTGGTCTCTACAGATTTGCCTGACTGAATGGTCACAATGTTTGGAAGATTATAATTATGAGGCTCTGATAGATTATGTTCCAATTAACATTGGCGTTACTCGCATACTCTTGCAATATAACAACAGACAAGTGCAGAGGTTAACGCCAGCTTTGCTAAGCCATTGTTGTGGTAGTCATAGATACAGGGATAAGCGCACAACGATAACAGAAAACTCAACATGTTCATATCAAGACTGATTCACTCTTATTTCTCTCAAGTTAGGGTTAGGGTTATAGTAATAGTGAGTGTTTTCAATTAAGGCAATAAAGCAACATTCTAAAACGTAGCATAGTATCTTTCACCAAAGGCTACCCTTCAAACTTCCTACGACAGACTTCTTAATCTCAGACTCTCACTAGCTACCACAGTTCAAACAGCTTCCCTTTCACAAGAGCTTTATTCACACTTCCTTTTCTGTGGGCTTGTGAGAAACATAGTAACGTGAGAGATCAGAGAAACCTCAGATGAGACCACCGAGTTTCCCGTCACCCTGGCTTGTCCCACCAGCTGCAGCTGCACAGACACAGGGTGCCCTTAAGGAGCGCTTAAGGTAGACAATAGGGCCTGGACAATACCGTTACTAATATCGTGGCATGGAAACAAAACACGAAGCAGATTGGAAACAAACATTATGTCGTCCAGAGCTATAGCGCTCAATGGGTGTTTCTCAATATGCATACTACCGTGCTCCAGACTCATCGTGGGTAGCTAACAATTCTTCATGGCTAGCTAGTTATCCAGTTAACCATATTGACTTACTATGGACTTATTTACTGAACTGTCCTCAAGCCAGGACAATAGAGAGAAAACAAAAAACACAAAGCAATCAATCTACTTCATAACTATCAGCTAGCTGTGAATTGTAATAATGTAGCTAACCAGATAGTTTAATAGGTAAAAATTACCTAAAACTAATATAAAATGTCAAATCTTTGAGGGTAGCTACTGTAGCTAGCAATTGTTTGTGGCTGTCTGGCTAGTTAACAGTAGTAGCTAGCCAGTTAACCCTATTGACTTATTATGGGCTTGCGATCTACGGTACGTAACACTGCATGTATTTATTAACGTATCAAGATACAATATTGTATTTCAGGCAACATTTGATTCCGAATTCGGAGTGTATTTTCTCTCTCATCAGCTCAAATATTGTCCGTCATTGATTTCAAGAAATGTTGCGTATTTTTTTCACATTGCTTACATATTACTTTGCATACTTTCCGTTGAAGCTTGGATCAATGCATGCTTCAAAATATGTACAAACAGAGTACGCAGTCGAGAAGTGCCCTCCATGCTCTGTTTCACATACTTTGATTTGGACTCATACTCCGACCCTCCCCTGATCTAATTTGCGAGCTCGGAGCACAGTAGAATGCATTTTGAGAAACAAAATGCATACAGCAGGTTTTTAAAGGACGAAATAGTTAAGTCTGCTTTGTGTTAGAATTTTTGACATGGAAAAAATATTGTGTTACTTGTATCGTCACAGCCCTAGTTGACATTGTTCTAATGGACCAATGGAGCTTAAACATATGCGGGGACCCACATCAGTTGGTGTGAGGTGGTTTAAGTGCTTCTTTGATGTTCCAAAAGTTGTCAAAGTTAATAGTGACTGTGTTTCAGTGTAATTTTCACCCTGATAAATGTGGAAACAGCTCAACCACCTTGTGAAATGTGATCCGCCGACTCTTCCTTTCAGCTTTGTAGCAAAGAGGTCCATGGTGACAAACTCCAAAGCTATGGAGTTCGCTCTGTAAATGTACACCACAGTTCTGTAAACAAGCTGCTCAGTTAGTGATCTGATTTGCCGAAGAGAGGGGAGGGCTTTGTAGCCAACCTGGAAGGGAGAGTAACAATGGTGGAGAGTTTTTGAAGCGCGAGTACTTCAGGCGATGTGTTGATAGAACTTCGGTAAAGTTTCCCTTTAGATTTGCTTAATTAATAACCAACATTTTGGTTAAAAATCACTCAGCACTACGGCCTACATTTGATACATTTGGTAGAAATATGTAAGGGAGACTGAGGTGCAACAGTCTACCCTGTAAAAGTCACGGGGCACAGCTAAGTTAAGCTGCCACCATGCATTCTACTTTCTCCATGTGACCTTTGTGTTTCAATTCAGAAATGAGAGGGTATTGACTATAACTGTAAAGACCTCTCCCCTGAAGAGTCAGAATATCCACAGTGGGCCTTGATATTACTGATGTCATACCATATTGATATACCAAAACGGTGTCCATACCATATTGCACATTTATCATTGTTACAGCGTAAATATGTATATAGTATTTTTACATTACCGTTTCATTTAGGCTACTGCTGCTCCCCTTATGGACATTTCCCAACCGACTCTTACCCTGCCCCCACTATTGTAAACGTTTATATATTATTAATTTTGTCAAATTTACTCATTTGTATTGATTTTACTTTTTCATTTGACCCATTCTGTTGATTCTCTGCACCCTGAAATTACATTGCCTCCCAGTGACTAATAAACTATCTATCTATCGCTGTGGAATTCCAAAAGAGAGTCCCAAAACGCTGTTCATCAACCATTCGTCACACACAGGGCCAGTTGAACAGCTGTGAGGCCAAACCAAATGTTGGTAATGAATGTCGCTGGGGCACCAGGTGTGACGGATACAAATGTGTGTGGCACGCGGTGACCTTGAGCAAGGCCGCATCATCAAACGAGCATCGCTTGGCAACAGGGCCACAATCGCAACAGAACTACATTTCCCATTCAGGTGCGAGGGGATGTTAATATCACACTGAGCCATTTTCCACTGTGGAGGCCTCATGCCTGTGAGGAAGGCTTTGAGGGAACCGCTTAGGCCTAATCTGTGTCATGCCCGCGGCCTAGCGCCTGGGAGCAGAGGAGGGGAGAACGCCCACACATGCCTGGTGTTGGGGGAGGATATTAGCTGGAATGAATGGAATTCTCTTTGGTCATGCCATGGCTGCAAGCCAGAAGACTCCTGTTCCCCTGTGACAATAACTTTACAAAACAGACCTTAGCTCAACAAGTAAGATTAAACTTGCCAAATATCTCATTAGTAAGCAAAAAGACAGAGCAGTAAAGTAAGAATGAAAGACAGAGGAATCCCTTTCCAAACACTGCCTTTGTTCCAGTAACATCACTCCCCTTGTTTAGCTGCATCAATGGAAGTTAACGCTTGAATATCCTCCATTCTGAGAGGCATTCCTGAATCCTGACAAGCCCTGTCCTGTCTCTGTTCAGTCTGCCTGTGAAGAGTGGGGTGTACATGAGTGATGCAACAGCCCTGTTGTGAGGTATGTTTTGAGTCAGGGTGGACCTGGGAGAGGAGATGCCTCATGCAATAAACACACCGAGCCAGTCGGGCAAATGGGAGTTGTCAGGCAGCAAAAACTAAACATGGAGAACAGAGGACATACCAGACATATCCTCAGTAATGGGAGTCACCGCCTCCCATTCCACAGATTCCTGCCTTATGAAGTATAGACCTCCTAAGCTTAACCTGTATGAAGAAGCAGATACGAAGAGATTGGGCCTCAAGTCTTAAATTTGTCAGTGTTGTAAGTCATTGCAGGAAATGGATCATTATGGACAGAAGTGTAAGGAAATGGATCATTACACCTCAAATGTAAAATCCTAAAATAACCATAATGATCACAGGCTAGGCCTATGAGAGTTGTACCAGAGAGAGTGATTGATAGTCTTTATGGTACTATGTTGGCTCTGAGTAGCATTCATTTGCTGCAGTAAGAGGGAGGTGTTTCTTAACATGAGAGGCTTGGCGTGCTGGCACAGTGGAGAATTCTAAAAGGTAAGCAAGAAGCCACACAACAATCCTACCCCTCCCCAGGACATCCACAATAACGGGTGTGGTCACAATATTTAACGTGTCATTAAAGGGAAAACAGCTCAACACGGCTGACAAAACAGCATGTGTTACAACTCAAATACACAATATCTTGATCCAATTGAAGCTTATAAAAGTAAAGGTATTCTGAAAGTGGGTGAGGCAAGTATGGTTAATGGCAGTCTAACATGAGACATATTTTTATTATTATGTTGTTGTATGGATGTAGATGCAATGTAAACTGTACTAACACTTCCAGGCCCAGAACAGTGTAAAAGGCTATAGGGAGCAGCTGTTCCACAGAAGGGGGACTAAGAAGGAGAAACTCAGGATGTGTAGTGCAATTTTTCAGTAGCCAATCACCGACTACTATGTTGACTTACGTCTAAATAAAAATAACCCTAGCTTAAATAATTATTTTAAACCACAAATCAAAAATGTGATGTTTATTTTGTGTGAGAGACGCAGCGGCTCCTTTTCAACGGTTCTCAGCAGCACAGAATGACAGACTTACAACTGCTTTGATGTTTGGAATAGGGCTGGGCGATACGGCCAATATAATATCACATTTGCTAAATGAGTAATGCATGACCCTAGGGTGGCAACACAAATTCTAAGTTATTTCAAAATGGGGCTTTTCCTCATTCTGATTTATACTGTTCAATCAAACTTAAACCAAAAATAATCAGCATCTATCCATTTCTGAATTTCCTGCACTCATTTGAGATCATTTCAACACTGCCGCGTAGCATGCTAGCAGATGCCCATACACTTCCAGTAGTTGTGCTGACGTTACTTAGCATTGGCTAGCGAAACTACCTCTAAATTCCTTCCTACTGGACACAGAGACACATCCACGTGTTCATCGGACTCTGGGGAAGTAGATAAAGGCCCTAATTTTCCAAAATATCACTTGAACCTTTTTAACTAGACCCTTTTTATGTTTTAATTCCTCAAATTGCGGGAAGTGCAGACCTACTAAAACAAGAGTATCAATGAACATTGATTGTGGACCATTAATGTTCAGTTTGACGAGCGCAGCATCTACATACCGCTAGCAGCTATACTAGCTGTCTAGTCTGTGTTATATAAATGTGCAATGAGCATACAAAACTATTATATAAGGACTGGGCAACCCGTTCTCATTGTGGGAAATAAGGTAGCCCACTTGATTTCAACATCTGAACAAAGTGGACTGGCTAACATTCTTTTCAAACAGTTGGAGAAAGAAGGGTGTGTTCATAAGAATATAAAACTGTCCTACCTTGGTAGCTAGCAAATAGATCCAAGTTTTCCTAGACTTATAAAAAGATTAGCCGGCTACTCACTAGCATGTGGGCTCGTGCTTGAGAGATTGTTTATGAGACCTTGCTGTGTTCATTTTCTATAAAGCCTCCTACAAAAAGTTGGTCATTATTATTGAATACACACTGGTTAAATTTGTAACAAAAATGGCATTTTAATAGAATCTTATTGCAATCTTATTGTGATTATTGCAAACAAGCAGGTTAAACTATTCAGATAAAATAATGAAGTGATTAGTCGGTCTTGTGATTGTGGAAGGCTTATATTTAGCCTATGTTTAGAGCTGAATTCATTAGATTATTGCTGACGGTTTCATACAACAAAGCTTATTTAGAGAAAAAAAAAGAAAAATGATTGAGAAAAGAGGATAAACTGAACAAAAATATAAAATGCAGAGGTAAGGTGTTGGTCCCTTGTTTCATGAGCTGAAATAAAAGATCCCAGAAATGTTCCATGTGCACAAAAAGCTTATTTCTCTCAAATGTTGTGCACAAATTTGTTTACATCCCTATTAGTGAGCATTTATTGTTTGCCAAGATAATCCATTCAACTGACAGGTGTTGCATATCAAGAAGAAAGAAGAAATTAAACAGTATGATCATTACACAGGTGCACCTTGTGCTGGGGACAATAAAAGGCCTCTCTAAAATAGGCAGTTTTGTCACACAACACAATGCCACAGATGTCTCAAGTTTTGAAGGAGCATGCAATTGGCATGCTGACTGCAGGAATGTCCACCAGAGCTGTATTCCCAGTCATGTGAAATCCATAGATAAGGGCCTGATGAACTTATTTCAATTGACTGATTTCCTAATAATAAATTGTTAATTGTTGCATTTATAGTTTTGTTCAGTGTACATGGATAGGATAGATAATTGCCCATATGTTGGAAAAAAAAAAAAAAATCACCCAGCCCTAATCTTTTTGCATCTGCTGCATTGACTATGCAGACTGAAGAGAACTGCAAGTGGTCTTGTGATCGAGAAACAACGACTATGCTCCTTGAGTGACAGGGGGCGGGGCTTTGTGAGAAAGAGAGGGAGAGCGATGACTCAAGTAGCGATGGACGTTACGTGGAGTGGCGTATCACATTTAACATAAACATTGAAATACTGTGCACCAACCGGTCCGTGCATCAATACTGGTATATAGTAAACAAAACGGCATAGGCCTAGTGCCCATCTCTAGTTTGGAACTGGCAAAGATAAACTAGGTTGCTCCCAAGGATACTTGAGGGAAATCAAGTAGCAGCAGAATCCTGTGCAGATACTCACCACTGAGTACAAATTCTAACTGATCTTTTTATACCCTCTTATCCTCCATGGAGTTGGCTGCAATAGCCCTCTTGTTCGAGTAAGGCAATAAACACATGTACAGCAGTCTCCTTCTCCCACTGACCATGGCAGCTATTTCACTCGGCTACAATTCTTGCTGCGCAGGTGCACAGGAATCTGGGTAAACTAGTGGGACAAGGCCACTTCGAGCATATCAAATTAATAATGCCATCGATATACAACACAGGTTGGTGGTTGTAAAGGCTAAATCTGTGATGAGGCCACTGGAATGAGGGGAGTGCAGTAGGGGGCAGCCAGAAGGTTACAGCGATGAACTGTGAACTTGCTGCACTGGTCAATATTAGAGGGTGAGGCGCAGTCAATATGTCTGTCAGTGATAATGAGGGGCAGATCACACGGCTGCTCTTCAGGGAACTAGCTAGACTCCATAAGACTCTCAGCCCTTGACCAATGCATTTGCTGAGATCAAACTTTGCTTTATGTCAGCACCAGAGTAATAAGTAAATGAACCTCGGTGGATGTCAAAGGTCCAATACAACTTATCTTAACATGGCGGTGTAAAAGCATGGGAGGACTGAAAAACCACAAACAACCCCCACTAAAGTATTTAGTCTGTTTGGCAGATAACAGCCTCCTTTTGACAGAGTAGAAATTTAATGGTGCGTTAAGTAGAACAGGACATAGCAAAACATTTGCAACAGAAAACAAAAATAAGTATTCTTCTATGACAACTTTGAGTAGGCTAGTAAGCTAGCCTACCTCCCCCATTTGAAAACACTTTTAACCATTTTGTGTGGACTGAACACAACCCAGATCAGTCTCATGGACCTGCCTGTCACAAATCATGTGTAGGGCTTTGGGACTGTTCATTATTGCTACAGTATCATTTGGCAGTCCTGGTTTGAGTTCCAAAAGGACCATTCACACAGGCCAAGGCTAAAACAAACGAGCCCAGAGGTTAGGCAGGTAAATGTGTAGGTTAGGCTAGAGGAGGATTGGTCTTGTACAGTCAAAACTGAGTTGTGGCACCTGCTGATAAAAGGTCCCCGGGACAGCGCCATTTTACATTATAGTAATTTTGCAGACGCTCTTACTCAGAGCAACTTACAGGAGCAATTATGGTTAAGTGCCTTGCTCAAGGGCACAGAGAGATTTTCACCTAGTCGGCTCGGGATTCGAACCAGCGACCTTTCGGTTCCTGCACCAATGCTCTTAACCGCAAGGCTACCTCCCGCCCTACATCTTTTCGGGAGCAGACACACTGGGGTGTAATCTCATTACTGACGTCAATGAAATGCCCAAGGAAGAGAATCCTCTCACTGTGTTGGATGACTGCAGCCCAAAGGACAGGTTGGACTACGTGTCTGATTGTGGGAGGGGGATACTGTAAGCAGCATAGGTGAGCTATGGCATATAATAGTGCAGACATTGTTTCACAAGTCAGGTCCTGACATAAAACATGAGAGATTCTGGCACTAAGAAAAGGTTGCTTGTTATTCATTCTGAAAAATAACAAGTTAATAACTTTAGCCTCAACCTGGAAAGTATAAACATGAGGTTATGAGCCGCCTCACCTGATTCTAAACACCAGTCCTTAGGCTCAAACTGGAGATGGATACATTTGTATAACAGCTCTGACAAGCAAAAGGTAAACAAATGCTGAAGAAATGACTAAAATAGGAAACTGGTTTCCTTAACAAACACAATCATTTTGAGTTGCACTCTGTAATCTGAGTCCAAGCACTGAGTCACAGTAGATAAACAGTCCAATAAACAGTACATTCACCTCTAATAGAATATTAACCTGGCCACAGTTCAGAAACCACTGTTTAGTGTTAAGAGGTTTCGGTAACAAGGAATTGTCTGGAAGGCATTGGTTCTTTCACATGGTATATACACTAGGTATCAGTACTTTTAATATAAGTAAGTAGGCTAACTAAGTGTATTGGTTAATGAGAGAGGATGTTAAAATAACTTTAGAATAGATTTATTGAAATGTAGCTTGCATCAGAGATGGGGTTAACTAGTCAACTAGCTACCTACTGTACATACCTAGGATTACAAGTAATGGAGGTTTGATCATTGAACAGAAAGAGTACGCGCTGTCACAGACCGTGCAGTGACATTTATTTCAACTTAACTTACCCCATTCGAGAAAGTCTGTCACGTGCTTCTCCCGTTTTAAAGGAGAGTTGCTGCATTCGTTGTACAAACATATCAATATATCCAGAAGGGTCTCGACGCTCAGTGAACTTGCATTATTTGGAGTACCGTCCACGAGCAATTGCTCCAACTTCTTCAGGCGCACCTTCGCTGACATTTTTATATCAATTATCTAACTGGCTACCACTCCCTTCGCCGAAGAATCGTTCCCCGGGTTAGTATCGGAGAAGAAATCGAGATAAACCTTCCTCTTTCAAACGCAACCGAAAATAATTAATTTGGCCAATGTGGAGCACTGAAATCCCAGACTCCAACTCGCTATCTAGCCCTGTACTAGTAGCTACCTAAAAAAAAAATAAGACCGACATGTTGTATAGAAAAGGCTATGTTTTCTTCAGTTTTGCCTTGTTTTTAGCGTCGCCACTGTGTTCCCTTCACTCAGACTCGAGGCCCAGGGCGTCCCATTTGCTTTAATCCCGACAAATCTGTACTTTCTATTTAGAAAATGGGATGTCGGGCTTCCCCCAGTCGAATCTCAGGTTGACCGGTCGTCCATTCTCTCTGTCGGATTATCTGCTCGCTCGCATGTCCATTATGTTCTTCAACACTGCTAAAGAGAGATATGTCCACCAAATTTGGGGAGTGGCTGTTTTTTCGTAGATGAATCCTTTTTTCTTACTAGCTTCCACTAGTAGCTAGCTGGTGTGTCTCACTATTGAGCGTAATATGGCAAAATTCGTGTCCAGCCTTGTCTCTCCCTACCTTGCAAAAGAATCCAGACCGGGGACTATGGAGTCCCCGCCTACCCACACCGGAAACGCTATGGATAGGTGACGTCATTCGAGGATTGACAGACACTGGGAGTAAACTGCCGCTGACCTCACTAGCAGAACGCCAATGTTATTATATGGACACTTACCGGTGCATATTTTAGATAAATAAGTTATGAGATGTGTGTTAAAGGCATACCATACCAAAAACGAACGATATATCTATATGTGATTGTGCAAATAGACATACTGAATAAAGTCATCATCATCATCCTATAGCTGTGTGGTTGAAGAGGAATGGGGATTGTTGGATTAATGTTGGGTGGTAGTGGTGGGGGAGGAGAGGGACAGGACATGTTAGGTGGTAGTGGTGGTTGGAGGAGAGGGACATGTTGGGTGGTAGTGGTAGAGGAGGAGAGGGACATGTTGGGTGGTAGTGGTGGAGGAGGAGAGGGACATGTTGGGTGGTAGTGGTGGAGGAAGAGAGGGACATGTTGGGTGGTAGTGGTGGGTGAGAAGAGGGACATGTTGGGTGGTAGTGGTGGGGGAGGAGAGGGACATGTTGGGTGGTAGTGGTGGAGGAGGAGAGGGACATGTTGGGTGGTAGTGGTGGAGGAAGAGAGGGACATGTTGGGTGGTAGTGGTGGGTGAGAAGAGGGACATGTTGGGTGGTAGTGGTGGGTGAGAAGAGGGACATGTTGGGTGGTAGTGGTAGAGGAGGAGAGGGACATGTTGGGTGTTAGTGGTGGTGGAGGGGAGACATGTTGGGTGGTAGTGGTGGAGGAGGAGAGGGACATGACATGTTGGGTGGTAGTGGTGGAGGAGGAGAGGGACATGTTGGGTGTTAGTGGTGGTGGAGGAGAGAGACATGTTGGGTGGTAGTGGTGGTGGAGGGGAGACATGTTGGGTGGTAGTGGTGGGGGAGGAGAGGGACATGTTGGGTGTTAGTGGTGGTGGAGGAGAGAGACATGTTGGGTGGTAGTGGTGGTGGAGGGGAGACATGTTGGGTGGTAGTGGTGGAGGAGGAGAGGGACATGACATGTTGGGTGGTAGTGGTGGGGGAGGAGAGGGACATGTTGGGTGGTAGTGGTGGGTGAGAAGAGGGACATGTTAGGGTGGTAGTGGTGGAGGAGGAGAGGGACATGTTGGGTGGTAGTGGTGGGGGAGGAGAGGGACATGTTGGGTGATAGTGGTGGGGGAGGAGAGGGACATGTTGGGTGGTAGTGGTGGAGGAGGAGAGGGACATATTGGGTGGTAGTGGTGGGGGAGGAGAGGGACATGTTGGGTGGTAGTGGTGGGGGAGGCGAGGGACATGTTGGGTGGTAGTGGTGGGTGAGAAGAGGGGCATGTTAGGGTGGTAGTGGTGGAGGAGGAGAGGGACAGGACATGTTGGGTGGTAGTAGTGGGGGAGGAGAGGGACATGTTGGGTGGTAGTGGTGGGGGAGGAGAGGGACATGTTGGGTGGTAGTGGTGGGGGAGGAGGGGGACATGTTGGGTGGTAGTGGTGGGGGAGGAGAGGGACATGTTGGGTGGTAGTGGTGGAGGAGGAGAGGGACAGGACATGTTGGGTGGTAGTGGTGGAGGAGCAGAAGGACATGTTGGGTGGTAGTGGTGGAGGAGGAGAGGGACATGTTGGGTGGTAGTGGTGGGGGAGGTGAGGGACATGTTGGGTGGTAGTGGTGGGGGAGGAGAGGGACATGTTGGGTGGTAGTGCAACTCCTGAACGGACTCGGGAGAGGCGAAGGTCGAAAGCCATGCGTCCTCTGAAACACAACCCAACCAAGCCGTACTGCTTCTTGACACAATGCTCGCTTTACCCGGAAGCCAGCCGCACCAATGTGTCAGCTAGCACTGCGATGCAGTGCCGCCTTAGACCACTGCGCCACTCGGCAGGCCACAACCTTGATTTTTTCCACTTTTTGTTACGTTACAGCCTTTTTCCCCTCATCAATCTACACACAATACCCTATAATGACAAAGCAAAAACAAGTTCCTAGACATTTTTGCTCATTTATAAAAATAAAAAAAACAGAAATTTCACATTTACATGATATTCAGACCCTTTACTCTGTACTTTGTTGAAGCACTTTTGTCAATGATTACAGCATCGAGTCTTCTTGGGTATGACGGTACAAGCTTGGCACACCTGTATTTGGGGAGTTTCTCCCATTTGTCTCTGCAGATCCTCTCAAGCTCTGCCAGGTTGGATGGGGAGCGTCGCTGCACAGCTATTTTCAGGTCTCTCCAGAGATGCTTGATCGGGTTCAAGTCCGGGCTCTGGCTGGGGCACCCAAGGACCTTCAGAGACTTGGTCCGAAGCCACTCCTGAGTTGTTTTGGCTGTGTGCTTAGGGTCGTTGTCATGTTGGAAGGTGAACCTTGTAGTGGAAATTTCAGTACTGAGAGATTCTTGGACAATTATTCAAACAATCATCTTTATTTAATATCGATTTAATTATTGCAATAATGAAGCCCTCAACTGCACACTCTAAGTTGTGTTGCCGAGTGCTTAACCAACAATGATAAACAACCATCTTATATACAAGACACAAAATACTTCCCACACATGGCTGGCTCCAACCCCTCCCATATAGATCAGGTAATCACTAAGCCACCTTGGGTTCATCCTATGGTCAACTTGTACAGGGGTGTTGTCTTAACCCTGGCTTAGTTTCCCAGAAGGACACATCTCCCACAGTGCACCACTGATTTTAGGAAATGGAATGTGGAAACAGACTGGCTGCAGAAAGCTAGAGTAGAGACCATAAAAATTCAGCACTAGTACAATAGTAATATCTTACTATTGTTTATTATATGTTGTTAACTATTAAACAAAACAGGTAAATATGACATTTTTCCCCCACAACCTTCGCCCCCAGTCTGAGGTCCTGAGCGCTCTGGAGCAGGTTTTCATCAAGGATCTCTCTGTACTTTGATCCATTCATCTTTGCCTCTACCCTGACCAGTCTCCCAGCCCTGCCGCTGAAAAACATCCCACAGCATGATGCTGCCACCACCATGCTTCACCATAGGGATGGTGCCAGGTTTCCACCACACCTGATGCTTGGCCTTCAGGCCAAAGAGTTCGATCTTGGTTCAGACCAGAGAATATTGTTTCTTTTGGCAAACTCCAAGTGGGCTGTCATGTGCCTTTTTCAGAGTAGCGGATTCCGTCTGTAGGCCCGTGTAGCTCAGATGGTAGAGCATGGTGCTTGCAATGCCAGGGTTGTGGGTTTGATTCCCAGGGGGGCCAGTATGAAAAATTATGAACATGTATGCATTAACTAACTGTCAGTCACTCTGCATAAGAGCATCTGCTAAATGACTCAAATGTAAATGTCTGGCCACTCTACCATAAAGGCCTGATTGGTGGAGTGCTGCAGAGATAGATGTCCTTCTGGAAGGTTCTCCCATCTCCACAGAGGAACTCTAGATCTCTGTCAGAGTGACCATCAGGTTCTTGGTCACCTCCCTTACCAAGGCCCTTCTCCCCCGATTGCTCAGTTTTGCCGGGTGGCCAGCTGTAGGAAGAGTCTTGGTGGTTCCAAACTTCTTCCATTTAAGAATGATGGAGGTCACTGTGTTCTTGGGGACCTTCAATGCTGCAGAAATGTTTTGGTACCCTTCCCCAGATCTGTGCCTTGACACAATCCAGTCTCTGAGCTGCTCTACAGACAATGTCCTTGGTTTATTATCTGACATGCACTGTCAACTGTGGGACCTTATACAGACAGGTGTGTGCCTTTCCAAATCATGTCCAATCAATTGAATTTATCACAAGTGGACTCCAATCAAGTTGTAGAAACATCTCAAGGATGATCAATGGAAACAGGATGTACCTGAGTTCAATTTCGAGTCTCATAGCAAAAGGTCTGAATACTTATGTAAATGTAGGTATTTATGTTTTAATTTTTTATAAATTTGCAAACGTTTCTAAGAATCAGTTTTAGATTCAGTCAATACTAATATAACAGTGGCACAACAATACTGACACGTTTATTGTCCAGTAGAAATGTCTAGTTAACGTGTTGGATTTGTAAAATAATATTACGTGAAATATGGACAGACAAAAATCATGTTGTTTACAGTCTTGTCCCATCGTCCCATGTTTCTAAATCATGCCTGAGTAATTTCATTTAAATCATTTGTGACTGGAATTGTTTTCCAACAGCAACCTGAACAATGGAACCAATCCTAAGTCTATGCATTCTTACAGTATTTGTATTCAACCACTGCATGTAATATTGTAACAAAAAGACTAGTGTTGTCTGAAACATTGGCAACAGGGAGGGAGAGCAGCCTTAACTCGACCGGTGTTGCAGGAAGTTCCTGCCTGCTCGCCAGACATTCCTTCACTGACAGGGAGGGGAGGGGGAGACCATGAGCATCTGACTCAACATGCCCATGCGTGAGGTTGAGCGTGTGTTTGTATGTGTGTGTTAATGTACGTTGCGTTATTGTGTTTTGGTTGTGGTTGTGGTAGGGGAATATCTGTTTGTGTGTGGACACAT